>OX377204.1:76385336-76426369 GCA_947396885.1 Heligmosomoides polygyrus polygyrus | reverse complement strand
AAGAATCGGTGACTTATCAAATATGTTGCACCTCCTGAAGGCGCAGCATGGCGGCAGCCGACTCGACGACTTGGCCGTCTTCTTTCTCATCCAGAAAGCGACGGAGCGGCCTGTTTCGTGCACGCGTGGCGTCGGCGTGAATTATCTTCATCTTCTGAAAAAGGTTTTTTAAAGAAGATTTTTGAATTAACGAATTTCAAACCACCCTCGAAGAATATCTCTAAGAACAGGAAGACGCACCGTAGACGGGACTAGGCGACTGTGTTCGTCCACACATACTTGGGATATATGCCCTAAAAATACAAGCTTGATTAAGCACATTGAGAGGAAACACGAAACAAATAGCAGACAACTTACAGCGCTCGTTGCAAGGTGCCCCTGACGAGCAGTCTCCAACGCCTCTGAGCGGTTTTCCGCTCGAACCAGAAAGGTGCTCCTCTCATCATCGGTGTTGCCAACGTATTTCAGTAGCTGAATAAACAAATTATGCTTTTGGTTGGGCAAACATTTAAGTTTTAGGTAGTAAAATTAACACGGTGGGGTGTCTTTCAGCGTATCCACAGAACCGAGGATTCCCCTGCGCCAAGTCGCATGCCGTTTAAGTATATTCCTAAATAAAAGTAGAAAGTTGAACTTGAGTACACATAATCAAAGGGGGTAGGAAGTAGGATAAGGAAGTACCTATGAGCCTCCGGAAAATCTAACAAGCGCGAGCTCTTCGCGCACGCGCGGGACAGACGCAGTGCGTATCTCTGGACCAGCTCCGGAGGCTCGCAAGCCTAGAAAACCGTGTTGGAGAAATTCGTTTAGAGATGGCACGGCACCAAAACATGTGGAGGGAACAGACACTACTAACTGTTTCGAGGTATTTCCTGAAAAGAAGTTCGCCCATATTTGAGTATTCGAACTCGCGATGGCACCGCTCGGTTCAGCTCAAAGAGCTCTATCAAACGGTATCGATAGCGACCAATTTCAGAAGAATCGATTTTTGACAATTTCCCATCAAGGGCGATGCTGCTCGAGGCCGCGGCAGAGGAACGATGACGTCATCGAAAATCAATGTCTTTGAATTGGACCAGGCTTGACTCCCTTCGTTAGCGTTTCATGCTGAATTGAGTGGTGCTATTGAGCGTAGGAAAACTGTAATCTGAGCGAGTAAGAACGAGGAGAACGTCGATCGCTGTTGTGCTAAACTGCACGCGCTGGCCTGTTCTGAGCGCGGTAACTCTATCATGTGCAAACCTTCCGGTTGCTGCTTGTGGATTTTGTAAGCAGTAGAATGTTTAAAAAGCGGCTGAAACACAGCGACGTAGCTTATGATTGGGGAAGGTTATGGCGGTGCGAAGATGCAGGTTAGCCTTTCGCCATAGTCGATAGAATTGCAAAGCTGATTGTTGGCTAGACAGACAAAAGCTAATTGGTTTGCTATACTCTTCGCACATGTACATAGTCTGTTACCGTCTAGCTAATCTCACTCTACAAGCTCTCACACTCACTCGATTGATATGTTCGATTCTACATGAATTGTTCTCCTCGCACTCCAAAGGCAAGCTGTAGTTTTGGAGCAGTCCTGAGTGGGGCGGCTGAGAATTTCCGATAAAACTCCCCAAACGCTCCCTCCACAGGCTGTCGCGCCCACCGGATTGATTATGTCTGGCCTATATGCATGTCAAAAAATAGAGCTGGAGCCTGAGCTCGAATATATGCTTCTTTTCACAAGGATTTGATTTATAAGAAAGTTATTTAAAAAAAGCCGCTTTGGAACGCTCCAAAGCGTTCTTCTCGGCAATTGACAAAACCACATGCGCAGTATTGTATGTATGGAATTCTTGTTATTTCAACAACTATACAACTTCGGCTGCGAACCTGTGTAAGCTTCTGCTCAACCAGCAGTGAAATATGAGTGAAATTTCAAGAAAACGAAGTCCGCGCCAAGGAGCAAACTTCTGCTCAACCAATAAGTGAAATATCAAGAATTCCATTGATTTGAACCATTCTTAGTTCTTTAAAAAACCTACGAAAAATCATCAAAAATCAATCAATCATCATACGCACTCCAAAGCCGTCGATGATGCCCTCCTTCCCACCTCCCCCTCAGAGCCAATTTACGAAATTACATCCACGCCGGAGCGATCTAGGGCCGTACAGTCGTCTCGCATAGGGCCCCAGCCATCTCGCTCCCGTCCTATGAGTGAAAAATGTACGGCCCTAAACACCGACACCAAATAAATAAGGCAAAAAAAACACGTACCTTGATCAGCGACCCTCAACGAGAGGCGTAGCTCTGCTCAATCCAGCATCCAAGGAGCACATTTAGACTAAACAACAGTGAAATGTGAGTGAGATGCCCAGAAAGCGAAGTCCAGTCAAGAAGCAAATTGCGGCTCAACGAACAAGTGGAACATCAAGAAAATGGAAGTACAGTAGGCAACGTGCAATCTTCGGCTCAACGAGCAGTGAAATATGAGGAAAGCAATGTCCGGCAGCCAAAGAGTAAACAGCGGAGCGAAAGGAAATCCCCTGCAGCAAGTATGCACTGGCCAGTGTCCAGGCCGCCGCAATTATTGATTGCGTGCATCGAGACCACTTCGCGTTCGGCGCACGCGAGGCGTCTTCAACACACGCAAGCGCATAGACGCAGGGCGCCAGAGCGCGATACACCGCCCGGTCGCGAGTGTCCCGACGACACGTACAGCGCGAGAGACGCAGCGCTAGGCTCAGCTAGAGCGCAGACAACAGAGCAGAGTTAGAGACGAACGGGCAGTGCCACGATAGCAACACAATGTTGCTAACTGCAAAATTCTTCCATACGTGTGTGACTGGAGCACACTAACCTTACTGCCTTGATAGCAACAGTGTGTTGCGGGCTTCCAACCGCTCAGCAACTCACTGTTTCCGCCTCACCTCAATCACAACCGCTGGCAACTGCGGTCCGAGTAGAATTTCAACAGTCTGCCAGAAAGGCAATCGCAGGTTAGCAGAATCGATCACGCACTCATTACCAATCGAGAATATCGATTTCTGCCTGACGGATTCAAGGCTGGCGGGCGAAAGTGGACCTTTTCATTCCGCCGCTACCCTGAAATGGGAGGTTTCGATGTAGCGCATCTGGAAGGTTATCGAACAACCTGGAACACCAAGGTGCTGAGCATCGTCGCTGAACGGTAGGGGATGGCGCTTTGTCGCAAAAGGACGCAACGGATCTTATAGGAAATGAAGCAAAAATGTATTGGTGCAAGGCAGTGGGAACGCATACTCCATTATTTCAATATTCGTAGCTCTACCCCACTCTTATATTAACTACTACGGTTATAGTGCATATTTATCTGCGCGTATCATTTATTGCGGAGGTCTTTGGATAAATTCTTCCGATTTTGTAAAGGGAGATGGAGTAGAATTTTAAAATTCACGAAGATGGCTTTAATAACATTAGAGAGGAAAGAAAGCCCCACAAGTGAAGCAATGGCTTGCAGGTGATATTACAAGATGCCGAAGTGTCCATCCCGATTATCGGAGTGCAAAGAACGTTTATAATTGGGTTGGACTTCCATATATGTGCTCCAGCTCACATATACACCCCAGTGCAAAATTATAGGTTCATCCCCAGTTTGTCCCCAAAGAACCCGTTGCTGAGGCCCATTGATGTCACCATCGTATTCCTCAATATTGAAAACCTTTATAAAAGAATTCTAAGCAGATTATCTTATCAGCGCAGGTTATCACGGATTTTTATTGAAAATGTAACGAATGGAGACCGGCGCAAAATATAAGTTCCCTTCATAAAACCTGATCAATCACAAAAGTACCTACAGCAGAAGTACCTACGACAAAGTAAGATTAGTACTTCGTCACATCACCTTCGTTGGAAACAGCATCGAAAAATCTGTTTGACATACTAGTAATTAGATTATCAACAACAGTTTGCTCTGCATTGGTGCACGCATCAAGTATGGCGTTCTTCAGATCAGACATAGAAGTGTAAGTGATTCCATTTTTGTACACTTTATGTACAAGAGCGCCCTACACGTTCTCTATCGGGTTGAGATCTGGAGAACAACTACGCCTCTCCAAAAGTTGAATTCTTTTGAAGTTGAGCTAATCTGTAGTTGACTGTAATACGTGTATTGATTCATTATCTTGTTGGAAAATAAGGTTGTGCGTAGGAAAACTTCTGAAATATGGCAAAAGGTGATCTCCGAGCAATTTCTGGTAGCCTTCACTCATCATACACATGGAGGAACTCCAAGGCATCAGGTCCGTATCCAGAAAACGCAGCCAAACATAAACTACATTCGCCAGACTTGCACTCGGAGAATACTCGCTCCTCTTCCCTCAGATCTCTCCATCAGAGTTTGCACCCGTCGGGTCCATCAAGATTCCAATTCTTTCACACTACTGGAGAGATCTGAGAGAACAATAGCTAGTATTCTCCAAGCGCAACTTTGGCGGTGGAAGTCTCACGGTTCCGGCTGCATTTCTTGAATACGGAATTGTTTCCTTGGAATTCGTCTTGTGTAGGATAAACAGTGAAGACTAACAGAAATTGCTCGAAGATCACCTGCTGCCATATTTCAGAAGTTTTCTTCCGACAAGATTTTCCAACAAGATAATGCATCTATACACGATCCAGCCAACAACAGAATGGCTTAGCTTCGAAGGAATTCAACTTTTGGAGTGGCCTGGTTGTTCTCCAGATCTCGATAGAAAACTTGTGGGGCATTCTTATACACAAAGTGTACAAAAATGGAACCACTTACACATCGGTTTCTGATCTGAATAGGCCCATACTTGATGGGTGGAACCATGTAGAGCAAATTGTTATTGAATTTTTTTTGTTAACCTCATCAGTAGTATGCCAAATAGAATTTTCGATGTTGCTTACAACAAATGTGATGTGTCGAAGTACCACTTTGTCTGTAGGTACATATGTGATTAATCAGTTTTTTATGAAGTGAACCTATATTTTGCACCGGTCTCCATTCGTTTAATTTTCAACAAAGGTTAGTGGTATCCTGCACCGATAATATAACCTGCTTAGGATTCTTCTGTAGAGTTTTCGATAGTGAGAAATACGATGGTAACGGATTCTTCGGGTACTAATATACAAACCGGGCGGGGGGGGGGGGGGAGGGTGAACCTATAATTTTGCACCGGGGTGTATATATACATACCAATTTTTTTGAAGTGCTGTTCTAATCCCTGACGATGTTGCAACCGTGGGACTTGTCACGAAATGAAGTTTTTCCCTTCTGAAGAAAACAACATTAGACTTATTCAGAAGATCTGTCACCAGGGGTCCACCTCTGTTGTGCCCCGCTCCCACCCGTCCTGCCGCTCGCAACCTTTCCACAGGACTGCACGGGCCCGCTTTACATACAGCCCCCTCTCGTTATAACGCGTTTGTGGGGACCGGAGAAAATCCGCGTTATAACGGGAGTCGCATCCTAACTGGAGCTGATCTTTTTAAGACCTTTTCACGCGTGTATTTACTTAAAATCGCATAAAATGACTAACTATAGATGTAGTACTGGAACGTGTGACCATGAGGAAGGCAAAGAATATTTTTAGATTATTAATGAAGTCCTGTCCTCCGCATCCGCCATATCCTCGTTGCGATGGCCTCTCAGCACTCTCCGCGATATCGTGATGTTGCGTTTCATCAGCGCTGTAATCCTGCTCGGAAAACAGAGGGTTCATTTACAAGTGCAGCATGGCTCGAGAATTCTGATTAAAAAAAACCATTATGTGACTGCACATAGCCTTTATAGCAGCTGCTCTAGGCTTAAAACCAATGTGTTGAATATTGTTTCAAATAATCTGAGCTTTAACCTACAGCTTCTTTCGTTTCTGATAGAAAAAACCTTCCATATTGTTAACTTTCAATACTTTTGTGGTCCGCGCACGCATAAAAAACTACTATATGCATCTATTTCATTGTTGCACAGGTGCTGGCCGCGACTACGAAAGAGGCAATAGAAGGGTAGATTTCATCGCAGACGCTGTCAGCACCTTGCTCGTCTTCATTTTCCGTGTGGGACCGGAACTGAGCCCAGGTCGGGTTATAACAGGAGTCACTTTGAACGCAGAGTTCCTCCCAAAACCGCGCTATAACGGGAGTAGCGTTGTATCCGACACGTCTTAAGCTGAGTTGGTTTGAATTGGCATAAAGGTAAGCTGGCCGGGGCCGGAGTTAATCTACGTTATATCGAGAGTCGCGCCTTATCCGGAGGCGTAACGGGAGGGAACTGTATATAAAGGAGCGCTAGGGAGGCGGGGCCAATGTGTGGACTCCGCGCCACCCCGCCGCCCCGAATGGTCGGCGCCGGACAGAGGGATGGCGGACGGCGATGGGTGCGTTAGAAGGCAGAGCGACTCGATTATCAGTATACAGACCTGGTGCCGCGACCGCCACGGACGAGGTTTCAGTACGAGATACTGCGAGTTGAACAGAGCGCGCATTGCTGCTGTGGAGCAGATTTCGTGCAGAAGCAGGCCGAACCTGATCCCTTTCTAACTTTTTGCTCTGCATCTTCTTTTCTGCAACTGTTTTGGATCCGACCACATGCCGCCTCTGAGATTACAAAGACAAAATGATAATAGGAGCAACACATCAAGTTCCTTCCTTTTTACATTCTTCTTTAGTGAGACTCGCTTCGATCATGTTCTATTTTCAGCTTTTTCTATGTTTTCTAGTTGTAAGGCGAACCCCCCCCCCACCCCCAGCAGGAATCACTCAGAGTGCAAAGCATATGAAACTAAAAGGCAAAAAGAAAAAATAGCGGGAAACGAACAAAGTCGTCAACCACTACCGGAAGAAAGTATGCTCCACGGTGCATATTCTGCTCCGTTCATCCGTTGGACGTCGTCCAAGGTGGGCTCAACAACCCGCAATGCTACCGTAATTGCTGTGGCGGGCGGCGGTGGCGCGAAAATGTAACTCAGGACTCAGAGAGACATTTAAAGTGCGAACCCGTATGACACACATCATTGGACGCGAACATCATGACGTCAGTTATGCAGCACAGGTGCAATCCACGTTCTCCAAATGCCAGCTTGCCTTGCTTTGAGCTTAACCATGGGAGATTAAAGTTCTAACTCCCCGAAGTTTACTCAAGTACGGCATATTGAGCGGGCAACGCTCAAGCTGTGGGTGGGAAGCGCCGGAAGACGAAGACGTGCCGCAGATGTCTAGCGTGCGTGCGGGTTTAAAAGACTAATTACCCAAGACTAATAAAAGGCAGATGTCTCGGTATCGGTTATATAGGTGCTCGGTAAGTTGGCCCGGATGACCTCTTCCAATGTCTGAGGAAGCAGAGTTGCTTCCCGTCTAATTCACCAATTCGACCGCTCAGAGCTGCCGCTGCTGATCGATGAGAGAGGTGATATGATACGTTTATTATCAAGTTGCAAAACCAGCAGGTAGGATGGAATCAATCACCATCAGGGTACTCGTCATCCGGCATTCTTTATTTCAATTAGAGGCAAAAATGAATGTTTATTGCGTGCCTTGTATACTGCTGCTAGTGAATGAAGCTTTCTCGTGTGACTACGTGGTGAGTCAAGTAACCCTCACTCCTATGCTGTTTGATCATTTGTTCTATAGCCCCCCTTGGAAAGAGACGTTTCCTATGCAATCACGGAGTATCCTACAAACTACAAAGCATACCAAACAAAAGGCAAGACGCCTGCTTGGAACTGGATTAGGATCAAACTTGCGTACGATCCGTCAATTGATCAGTAAGTTTATCACTGACGGTCAGCGTAGGGAGATAGCCATTCCATCAAAAGCGGCTTTCACACTGCCGTTGCTGCTGTTGCACCAATGATCAATGAAAAAGCGGCGGAGTTCGATATTTCTTGCAGCCGCAACGCGGCGCGATAAGATAATGAGATAAGACCTGTGATATGCCTCCGTTGACGAGCATCAGTAACAAGGAATGATGGCGATCATTCCACCTTGCTGAGGAGGCGCAACCGATGCCGGTGTGGAGCCGTAAGGAAATTCATACGGAGAACAAGGAATCTGCCATAGCATAGCCTCTTCAGGCTCGAAACAGCGGCGACTCTGCGCGCTTCTGAGCTTTTTGATCCAGAAAGCGGGTCCCCTAGGTCGCGAAGCAAGCATCCTGATTCTGAATACGTGTCGCCGACCGTGCCGTGAGAATGGGAGGACCACTAGGGGGTTGTGGAGAAGGGCGGTAACAGGACCTCCATGGTGGACCAGGAGAGTGACCAGGAAGGAAAGGAATAACCTGGAGGAGGTGCCAGCACGGGGAAACCAGCAAGAAGAGACCAGTAGGTGTCAATAGTGGAAACAAAGAAGTGGGCCAGTAGTTGGGACCAGGAAGGTGGCGGACTAAAGAGGGGGAAGGGAACACCATTAGAGGTGGACCAGCAATTAGATCCAGTGAGAAGAATCGAGAGAGGGGAATCTGGCTTCGCAAGACATGTCAGCGACAATTTGAAACGCTAGCTGTTGAGCATGAGAACGATTGCGGAGGAACAACCTGAGGGACAGAAGTACTGCGCTGCACAAACCAATGACGTTACTGGCCGGTCAGGAAAGAATGTCTATGATGAATGTACCGAAGTGGTGAAGGGCTTGATGCCGATAACGTACGCACCAAGCTCCTAGATGATAGCGAATTTTCTGTTTTACAAAAACTACTTTCCATATGTCAGTGGTGCTACAAAGTCGCGCGAAGCGCACAAGTGCGAGACACGCCGTTAGGCTTGTCGGAGCACTTGTCAAAGCATAATTGAAAAAGGCACAAAACAGTAAGGTAAAGAAATTGTAGCTAAGAGCGGCTCAAAGGACCGCTTTTGGGAAAAGGTGAGTGCCTCTAGATTGCTTATCGATGTTACTACCTCCTATACGCTTTTTCGCAAAAACTCTCACTCCCCCCCCCCCCTTAGTCCACATTGAGCTTGCGCGTAAGTCTGCCTACTCTTGCCACTACATATAGTAAATCCGAACCTTTGTATTCTGGAAGGGCAATAATGCATTTCCGTAAATACCTTCCGCGTTAAAAGAATTGAACGTTAAAAGTTTGAAACTCATGAAGATTTGGAACCCCTATTTTTAAATTTTATTTATTTTTACTTATTTTTATTTAAAAAGTAGGCAATTTTATAAAGGTGTGAATTCACACCTAGGGTACAAATAATGTGCTGAGCGCAGTATTATGTCGGATATTCACCCAATCCCCGACTTTACAAATAAAGGGCATCCTCTCACTCTTCCACAGGATGTCGTTTTAGTCGCAATTGTTCAGCGCCTGAAATTGGCTAATCTGCTTAAGTTTTTCTGTGCTTTCAGAAATGCAAAAGAGTTTATGCACTCTTCGAACCTTTATTCTTCTAGATATAGTCCGTTCTATACTTCGAGTCATTTTAATAAGTTTTGCCATCCACCAAAAAAGTTCATACGATGAGGATGGAAATCCTCTCTGTATGGGTGTTGGGATTTATGAAGAGTTTTTCTTTACTTTACAGGTTGTCCGTGGATAAAAGGAAAATATTAAAAATGCTTATGTTATCAGCGAGAAACTATTTTCAAAAGACATTGAAAGTGCAACGACTGTACACCCTTCAGTTAGAGCCGTAAGTGAGCGGATTATTTCTCATTTGATGAAGATATGTCATGTTGGAAGTGCTACTGCCGATATACATACTTTGCATTTCTTCAAACCGCATGGTGCCCAAAACGAAGTACGCTGAAACGCTTTCCTGAAAACATTTCTTACTCAACCATGTCATGCTCCTTAGTTACTCGGCATTCGTTAAATTTCCTTACGCAAACGATTCTATATGGTTCATGTAACCTTCTGCTCTATTTTTCGTAAACTACGAATTAATGAGGGGTTTTATTTTTACCAAGGGCTGGCCTAGAATACCGATTATAAATGGAGCTCTCACTTTTTACAGGTTTTTTAGTTCCTTCAACACAACTCCTGTGCACAATGGTGAATCTCATATAAATAAAGATAAGAATTTAGATGATGTTTGGACAGAATAAAAGCCATTCTCTTCTAAGCTATATATGTTAGACACCAGGATAGTACCACGATAATGTGAGGCATTAAATGAGTTACCACAAAAACCATTTGAAACGCTCTAATTTTCGGACTACCGATATAAAAATGAAAGGTATTTTTCTGAGAGCTGCAAAAATTTCGTGTAGAGAAGCTTTGGAAGTGGCTAACTCACCTCTGTTTGCCTTGAAAGTTGGGTCGTTCAAAAAGAAGAAAACCTGTTTCTGTATTGTGTGGATGACGAGGAGATTATTGTGTTACTAAAGATGAATGCGAAATCCTGCTTCAGTTGTGTTGGCTACTTTAAAGTCGAAGGTTTGGTTCCTCACACATGACCAACAAGCTTTTTTCTCGTCCTTTTCAACATTGGCGGCTTAGCCTTAGGTGTTGAATCGTTCTAGTCAGAGATGGTGTCTAGCCCCTTTCAACTCGAAGGGCCTCGAGTGAAGCGTATTACTACTACTGTGCTTCAATAAAAACAACATGTGCTAGTGCTGTCCAAGTTTGAATTTCAATAAATCTTGGTAGAGTAGTCACTCTATAGAGTATTGTGGAGTAGAGTATTGTGTAAGAAGCAATGGTGCTTGGGAGATAAAGGATAAAGGACGGCGGTACTCAATCTCTTCTGGCATGCGCCAAGCATTCTGCTTCTACGGGACTTCGTGGAGTACGGGCTGGATGCGTGTATATTAGGTTGCTCGGAAAGTTCTCAGCGCTTTGAGTGCTTCACTTTGAACTACCATAATTTTGCATACATACATAACATGCCGTGGCTGAGGAGCAGGTGAAAAAGTCTGTGCTTTTTCCGTTCTAGACGAGTCTGATAGTAATTTACCTAACCCGGGGGTTGGAGCGCTTAGCCGGCTTGCGCGAACCAAGAAATCGGATGCACGCGGCAGCCCACTCAATGGACCTAGTGGTTTCGAAAAACTACATCACAGATGTCTCCAACTTTTTCAGGCTCTGAAGAAGAGCGATAAGAACGCCAACCACAGTAAGCTATTGCATTCCAGAACATGCTCAGGACAGTCCTTAAGATACAGAAAAGGTGACGTCTACGAATGTGACGTTGATTGTGAAAAGCAATGCGGATATGTCCATGCTCCTGGAAAGGCGACTTATTTCGCCGTATGTCACATTACCCGTCTTCATTTTGATATACTTTTTCTTATGAAACAGAAGCAAGCCTTCAACCCATCTGCATAGCAGATCCACGGCGATAAAGCTTGAGAGAGCATATTTAGTCCAAAGCACATAGTTCGATAATTAGGTTTACTGGCTGTTAAAAGTAAACGTATGAATAAAATTTATCGGACAGCTCAATTTCAGAAATGCGTATGCGAAAGCGGTCCGTGTTTAACTCAGCGAGAGTGGGGAGGTTTGTATATTTACTATGGTTTTCTATTGAATGGTCTGAAGTAGTCTCGGTCTTGCTTCTACGTAAAGATCTCCTGTAGTACTTCTTTTCTAAACTATGTGTAAGCCGACAATAGTAAAACCAAAAATAAGCAGGAATTAGAGCGCTTTGTATAGCTATATCTACTTAGGGAAGCTCGTAAACACGGACTTTATTCTCTTTGTATCTGTTACACAGGAGGACTGCCGTGCAACCTCATTGGCATATGCTGGACATTGCTCACTGGACCGACAAACGAATAGGTGCGTGTCTGATTGTAGCGCAAACGTCAGCGGTCACAAGTCAACAGAGTCAAATAAGACAGGCATTAATAGCATGATAGACATATCTGAACCAAAACATACAAACTGTGGAAGAACGTTGATGCTAAAATTTCATTAACATTAATAAATTAATAAATTTTGTTAGCAAGTGGTCCGAATATTGGGAACTACCCCTTGCTGTGGAAAAAACTCAGGTTTTCGTCATTGGGGATAAAACCGCCACTACAACGTATACTATCGGATCCACTCCGCTAAGAAGGGTAGACGAAGTTAGAGATTTCGGTTATCTCATAAACAGCAATCTAGACTTCGGGCCTCACTACAGTATGCTCATACCGAAAGGTATGGCTCGTATCTACAATCTTTTTTGGATGTTTAGAACCAAAAATACCAAGGTTCTATTAAGGGCTTATAAAATATACATCAGGCCAATCGTTGAAAGTGGGACTACCGTCTTCAATCCTTACAAACGCAAGGATATTCGTTTGCTGGCGAGGGTCCAGAATAACTTCACCCGCAAACTGATGCTGAGGTGTTATGCGATGGACTATTCCTCCATTCCCGATGGTGAAACCAGAGCTACTCAATTGGGTTTGTCGTCCCTAAGGAGTAGGAGAACAAAATTCGATCTTGTGATGATGTTCAAAATACTAACAGGCAGAGTACAAATAGAAGCCTCAGACTTCTTTTCGGTGTTACCTGAGGCCAGAACAAGATATGATTACCTAAGAGCCACCGATCCAGTTATGAAGAGCCAAAGCCAAATCCGATCAAACTTTTTTTCGAACAGAGCCATTCGAGTTTTTCGACCACTGCTCAAAGATAATGTGCTTCAGATGTCCCTCGGCCGATTTAAGAAATTCATTGACCAGCGATTGAAATAGTTCTGGATTTAGTTCTTTTACTTTTATCTAATTGTCTGTTTTTTGTATTCTCTCATCGGATATGTTTGTGTTGTCATGCCATTTCTAATGGGTGTTGCATGTGGGTGTGTTGTATGGCACCGCGCGATAATTCCCGCCACAAAATAAATAAATAAATAAATAAATAAACATAAAGACTCGATAGAACAGTGTTCCAAAGCATGGTTATTGCAAATGCGATGGTCTAGGAAACTTCGCGAAGTTGGAAGGACGTATTCCCCTTGAAGGAGATGCAGACGTCTTTGAAAAAATTTATTTTGGACCTATCGGTTGCTTTCTGGGTGCTGCGAGCAAAAGCAAGAACAGCCTGTGGTAGAAATAAGACCTTGTAACCCGGGAGGTGAAAGGCTCGGTGAAGCTCAAGCTTAAGGTTCGGGAATCGAAAGGGGGGTCGTACTTTTTTGATATTGGCAGAGGATTCTCTCGAATTTATGAAAGGTTTCCAAATTTTTTCAGATTTTTTCCGGGAAGTCCTGGACAGTACAGTTTTCCGCCTAAACGAGCAACATCTACGTCCAAATTTGCACTTTATAAGATTTGATGTGTCAATTACTAAGGAAACTTAAGTGCTTTCCCCAGAAGATTTTTTGAAGCTCTCTTCGAATAGATAACAGAATGTCAACAGGAGGATGGACTTGTCACGGAATTATTTTCTCTCTTCTGCAGGAAACAGCATCAGAAAGTGAAGTTGTTCCCTATGAAATTTTAAGTCACATTTGACATGCGGTAATTAAACCTTTTTTTTTTCTGAAATGATCTTCTTACGTGCGGCCATTGCGTTCTTTGATATCATCGATCGCAACTAAAGGATAGCCTTTTCGCGGATTTTTTTCTATTTTCTAAAGGAAAGAACCTAAGAAAGTGAAATTGTGCTTCAATTGCACAGCGGCACTCGAGAATGCCATGAAGGACTTGAACTGGGACGATAAAGGCTACCTTGTCGACGGTAAACGGATCAGCAACCTTCGCTTCGCTTCCGATATTATTGTTCTCATCTCTATCAGCACGGCAGAAGTCGAGGAAATGCTGAACGAGCTCAATGTGGCAGGTATGAAGATTGGATTGGATATGAATATGTCCAAAACGCAATTTATGGTCAACCAGTGGTGTGACACAGGACTCGTAACGTTAAATGGAGTCGCTCTGCAACAGGTCGACTCCTACGTCTATCTGGGAAGAGAGCTGAACATGGATAATGACCTCGCTTCTGAAAGCGCCCGCAGGAGACGCGCAGCATGGGCAGCCTTCAGTTCGATTCGCGAAGTCACCGATCAGGTCAAGGATCCCGGCCTCAAGGCCTCGATATTCAACGCCTCTGTACTGCCTGCGATGTGTTACGCGACGGAAACCTGGCCCGACAACAAGACAATCGCCAGAGCAATGTAAACTTTTCAAAATTTGGAAAAACCACTGACTTTTTGAAAACTAGAGAAGCGCTTCCAAACCATATCGGAAACAGTTTGCAACAGAGAAGTCTTCACACGGGGCAGTGGGGGTTCAATTTCTGGTCAATTGTTGAAGATATACATGCGAAAAATCGAACCATGAATATGAATACCAATTTTTGAAAATAAGTTTTTTATAGTTTAAAAGAAAAAAGCCATTTGAATCTTTAAATTAAAAAAAAAACTGTGTTATGGTCAATTTTGTGGAGAACTTCTTGTAGACCCTGCATCGATGACATTGGAGATGATGATTTCACGAAAATGATCATAACTCGGTCCGTTTTTCGAAGTTCAAAACCACCAATAACTTTTTAAAAAATAGGGAGAAATGCTTTTTAATCTTATGAAAGCCGCTCTTCAAAAAAAGGGGCATTCATACGGGGCGAGGAGTTCAACTATTGTCACGTATTTCTGCATCAGTAGACAAGAAATTGAACCCCCACCACCCCGTATGAAGACCTCTTTATTGAAAACTAGTTTCTATATGGTGCAAAAGTGCTTTTTCTGGTTTTCTATAGGTGATCGAAATTTCTGAATTTCGAAAAACGGATCGAGTTATGATCATTTTGGTAAAACCACTTCAATGTTGTCGATGCAGAATCGATCAGAGTCTACGAGAATTTCTTCACACAATTGATCATAACTCGGTAATTTTTTGAAATTCAAAAGTCTCAATTGTTTTTTAAAAGATAAAAAATGCTTTTTACCCACATAGAGACCAGTTTTCAAAAAAGTATATTCATACAATGCAGGGGGTTCGATTTTTGACATGTATTTCTGCAACAATGGACCATAAATCGAACCCCTACCGCCCTGTATGAACCCCTCACTATTGAAAACAATTTTCATATAGTTCAAAAGCAATTCATTTATAATTTTAAAAACTATAAGCTTTTCTCATTTTCGAAAAACCCATTGAGATATAAATCTTTATGCAAAATCACATCAATATTTTCGGACCAGATATCGGAGGCCTCCACCCCGTATGAAGACTTCTTTTTTGAAAATCGATTTTATACTGAATAAAGGCACTTTTTCTTCAGTTTTGAAACAACCATAGGTTTTTTCAAATTTTAAAATCTTACCGAGTTTTAGTCATTTTTGTGAACGTCGAATTTTCTCGCTCGTATGACGTCGGTGCCAAATCGACCAGGGGTCGATTCATTCTACTTGTTTCAGAAAATCATGATTTTCACATTGTGAATGGATCGGGGCTTAAAACTTTTTGTAGCAAGATTTCAATTGAATAGGTGGCCTGCTTCAAATAGAAAACAATTAATTTTTCTTGAAAACGAAAAACTTTAATACGATCTACCCTAATCATAAAAATCGCTGCGAAGAAGCTTAGCTTTTTATTGCGTATTAATCACATCCTAACCTTTAAGATGGCACAGTTTCCGATCTATGGTGTTCTTCCTTCAAAAGGTAGAAATTTTTGCCGCTAGAAGTCCATCCTTCAGCTGCGTCATTGATTCGAAGAGTGTCTCAAGAATGTTGCAGGGGAGCATTTAAGTCAGCCTTAGCAATTAACATTGAACATTTTAGAGTACAAATTCATGTTTGGGTGTTGCTCCTTGAGATGGAGAAATGTGTCGTGTCCATGAGATCCTTGGAAAACCTGAAAAGTTGAACTCGCCGTGATTAATTCGACAAATGCTCGCAAAGGTTCTTTATTTTCAATCATAAACAATCAAAATATTATTATCAAAAGATACAAAAAATTTGAACACAGGTAACATCGCTATTAACAGAAAAATGAGTAAAATATTACTGGGGATTATTATACGATTGAAATAGGCCTGAAATTGAAACCAGACATAAACAAAGCTCATCAGACTAATGGTGGAGGAATTTCAAAAACATCCATATAGCGGTGAGTTGAAATCTCTGTCGTCCGTTCACGTGCCCTTCACATCAAGCTTTTCCGTGCTCGCACGACCCCGCACCTCTTAGGCTGTAAGTCAAGGCTCTGAAAATTCACTTCTTCTAGCATTTTCCCTCTTTGTGGCAGCTGTAGTAGCCCAGTAAATGTATTCAGAGAGGTCTAATCGAATTGGTCTTGTTTAACGCATTGGCGACAATGCAGTTTTGCTGTGCTCCGCACGTAGGGCAATAAATTTTAAGGCTAGCTGGCACGTACGCATCACTTACGCTGCGTATTGTCTCTCAGGACCGCCTTGTTGCCATGTCAAATGTATGGACGGGTTTTTAAAGCTATTTCAGGAATGCTGGCTCCACATAGTTTGAAAAATGGAAGGCTTTATTCTAGGTATAAGATTGAGCGAAACGATAACATTGACAACAGCCTATGGAAGACTATCATCAAGGATGCGCGAAGTTTGCGTTTCAAGAGTCTTAGGAATTCCGGCTTTTCCATTTCCTAGTTCTGGCTATTTCTATTCCTACAGTTCCGTGTTTATTGTCCCGATTTTTCAACCGGCAAACGGAAAGTCTGATAAACCAAAGCTGGTTTTACTGCAGGATTTCACCTCCTGAAATGAAAATAGGCATAACAAGGAAGGCAACTGCGTTTCGCCTAGGTGCAGTTTTCCTTGAAAACATTTGTGCATATTTCTCGTCATGCCGTTATAGAAGCAACGCTGACACTGAATTCTTTAGTCTTGACAGCAGAGCTCCGAATATTTGAGAAAGCTAATTGCTACGTGCCAAGGGTAACTTGCTAGGCAAGAATACAGGAAGCCTAAAAAATAACTTTGTCGAAAACTTTTTGAGCGATCAATATGTGCTCCACTACATTTTAAATAATGTCAGGTTAAGCTTAAAGCCATGTAATAAAATGTTTTATCAGAAAGATCTCCGTGTACTCGTATCATACTGTGATGTTTATTTGATCGCGAAACAAGGATTTCCACCAACCCAAATTTGCACAACTAGTTTGTGCCTTTTGTTGCTGCCTTTCCCGCTTTTTAAGTTTTCACATTATTAGGGTACTACTTGCAGAAAACAAATAGTTTGCTCTGATTATACAGTCTAAGAAGGAGCGTAGCAGTAGGCTGGCATTGTCCAGGTACTATAAAAATAATTCGAGTATCACCAAAGTATTTTTCTGCTCATGACTGCTAAAGCTCCTTATAGATATAAGCGATATCTATAAGCGCACTGCAAAAAATCCGCACAAAATTACTTTACGTTGAAGGAAAAGCGAGTTGAACGCAGCGCAGCAAAAATGGTGGATTGTCGCCAATGTGTTATGACTGCTGGGTTAGGCTGAAACTCTTTCCTTGTTAGAAATGATTTTCCACTGGAGGGGTGTTTTTCAAAGACGCAAAACAATCTGCAAAGTTTTCTATTATTGTTTTGTAGTGAAGACATTTCTATATCTCTAACCTCTTTCCTTACTCCATGATGTAGCGTCATCCTTCCTTTTGTTTCTGCGTTAGTTATATTGTTCGTAATGTTACGTCGCATACAAGTAAGTGTTTGATTTCCGCACAGTAAACAAACACTGATTCTCAATCGCTTTTTTTGCGGGCTGTGCATTGTGTACTTCTCTGGCGACGCTGCCTTTACTGGAGCGTTAGCAAGCGTTGGCTAGCATTCAGCAATTTTGTTAAAAAGCCTGATTCATTCATTCATTCAGATATTTTCAAAGTATCCTTTTCAGGCCAGTTGCTGGTTATGTGAACATTTGCCTCAGTTCTTTCAAGGATATTAGAAATGACGAAATGACAAAGTGGCTAGCTGTCATTAAACATGAATTGCTTCATGCGTTTGTCTTCTCTGAATCGCTGTATCGAAAGTTTGTAGGAGTACCCGAAAGGTGTTACACATCTGTTACAAAGACAATAGTAGCCGCCTGCTGAATTTTGAATATTTAGCAGTTCTCATGACAGCACCATTCCTGGAGTGGTTAAAAGAGTCGTTCGAGAAAGATGGGAGACAGCTAGTGGCTTCGTAAGTGTTACTATTCGTTTTGTGCATTGTATTCTCCATAGTGTCGGACAATGCAGTTTGACGCTTTTTGCAGTATTATGCAAAGATCTGCGATACTAGAAAACAAAGTTTTCCCTGTAGGATTCATTTCACTTTCCTTCCATTTTCTGGAGTAGATTGATGTAGAAGTGGTGCACGACCACCATCCGCTGGTCCTGGTGGTCCTTCTGAAAGAGGTGACGGCTCCTTCACGACGTCGGAGAGCGCTCATTTTGATGTTGGTGCACTTTTATAGGGCATTGCGGATGTGCAGCCCTGCCACAATCCGAAGCAGGAACCAACTTTAGATTAGTTTCCCTCCGGAAGGTTAGTCGTCATTGTTCAGACAACCCTCTTCACGGCTCACATCCTAATGGACACCCTCTTCACGGCTCACATCCCCCAGGGGCCGTATGCATACCTCGCCCCGACGCCCCCTTCTGCCAACACTTCCGCGCTTCTCTCATTAAGATATCCTTTTACCGGTGCTATGCATAGCTTTGAAAGCTCGGACGTCAGTTGGTAGTTGGTCTTCGGCGGTGTGTAGAGGGTGGGCCCTCTCGTCTCACTCAGTCCGATGATGCCCTTCTTGATCTTCCTGGCTTGCATCATCAGGTCCTCGACGGATGCTTTTGATGCAAGCGTGAGAGCGTTGTAAGCACATGTCGTCATCTTAGTCCTTCTCAGTTTGTGCTGTCAGGTTAGGCCCTGAGATTCTAGCAGCCTCTCCGTAGTCGTTCATCCTATCGCTGAAGTAATGAGGGCTCT
The DNA here is from genome assembly GCA_947396885.1 of Heligmosomoides polygyrus polygyrus. Taxonomy (NCBI): domain Eukaryota; kingdom Metazoa; phylum Nematoda; class Chromadorea; order Rhabditida; family Heligmosomidae; genus Heligmosomoides; species Heligmosomoides polygyrus. The sequence goes on along the minus strand of OX377204.1, from coordinate 76,407,586 downwards.
TCCAGGGTCAGGGGAGTGAGGCCCTTTAGTGCGGCTTTGTTTGACTGGAGTACACACGGGTAGCTAGTCAGGCTCTGCCGCTCTGCGGGCGAAGAACTCCGGGTAGATAGCCAAACTGGCCGGAGGGGAGAGACGAGACTTTTAAGACGGCTTCGATTCGCCTTACGACGTACCCTCAGTCTACCGAGTGCAAGCTCTTGCCGGGACCGACACAGTTACAATCCGTGCAGGCGCTAACACATGACGGGGGTACATACACACGCACACTGTGGATGATCATGCCGCTCCCACACAGGGACAAATCGATCCGACGCAGCAGGAGCAAGGAGTCCATCCCCTGCATCACACCCGCTTCTCTGAGCAGTACACGGTCGCATTTTGTTCGCGATTCATTCTTCTATCCACGCCAAGCGCCACGTAGCCCTGCGACAAGGGGCCCGAGATCTATCTTAACAAGGGAGCCCGAAGGCACTATCTCGAGGAAGACCCGTAGCTTCCAAAACTGTACGTTGAGTAAATGCTATGTCGTATTCTGCCTTGACTTATCGTTAGTGTTGTCCACGAAGATTCTTACCAATATCAGTTACAATTGCAAATGTCAGATACCAGGCTGTCCAATAATTCCTGCCCGAAAATTTTCAAAATTCTATAATTTTCCTTGGAAGTGTTATAATATCAGGCAAATGTAAAAACCTTCTAGAAGGTTCTCCAGAGTTCCACGCTAGGGGTATATAAGGCGCAGTCGCTGCGTCTAGCTACCAGAACAAGCTAAAATGGACCAAGGTCGAATTCGTACGTTCGTGTACTACGAGTGGCTACTGGGCAACGACACTCGCCAACATCTGCAGAGCGTGCAAGGAGGATGCAGTGTCCCAACGCACAGTCAGGCGCTGGTTCAATCGTTTCGAGAGCGGGGACACGAGCCTCGAGGGCAGGGAACACCCGCTGAAGATCATGCTCTGCTGCTGGTGGAACGCCAAGGGCATGCTGTAGTTCGAGCTGCTCCCGCAAGGCAGGACGGTCACCTCCTCCATCTACACCGATCAGCTCGAGAAACTAGCCGCCGCCATCCGAGAAAAGCGTCCCCGACGGGCCTCGGTCCATCTGCTGCACGACAACGCGTGCCCCCACGTGGCGAAGGAGGCCCAGCAGAAGTTGGCGATGCTCGGCTGGGAGACGGTCGCCCATCCGCCATATTCCCCGGACCTCGCCCCCTCCGACTACCACTTGTTCCGCACGCTGAAGCACCGTTTGGCCTGAAGAAAATTCACCAACTACGACAACCTCAAATCCGACATCGCGGACTTCTCCGAGTCGCAGCCCCCGGAGTTCTGGGCGAAGGGCATCGGCGACCTGCCCAATCGATGGGCAACTGCTGTGGATAACTGTGGTGATTATGTTGTTGATTAGACTTGTCTTTCAATAAAGTTGAAAAAAATTAAAAATGGTGAAGTTTTCGGACAAGAATTATTGGACAGCCTGGTAAAAAAGCACATTGTTGGAAAAGGTTAGAGTACTGTGGTGAACGCAGGGAAAGAGGCTTCACCGTTAAGGTTTTACAAGTTTTTTTTTTATTAGACTAACAGCGAACGTCTGTGAGTTTACCCAAAGTTTCTTAACAACACCTATATTGTTGTAATTGTAATATTCAAGAGGTCTTATCCAAAGTTTCCTAGTGAAACAGCTCTGCACCGATTCAAGTTTGGCTGCTTTGCTTTTACATTTAGGACTGAACAAAGTGGAACCACATTCTAAATAGTATCGGCTCAATGTGGCATTTAAAGCAGCATCAAATGCGCTGTGCAGGGTCGGTCAGATTTCTTACCTGCAAATTCATAGTATTCCTTGAAGGAAAGAATTGTATCCAGAATAAATCCCAAGTCACACAAACCAGTAGCACCATTATGTTGATGCTCTCCAAGTTGGTAGTTATTTTTTTCTGCCCAAAATGCATACTTATGCCCAGATAACACCAGTTGCCAGTTTGCTGAGCAATCCGCCGTGCAGTTTGAAGAACACTGTGGTCTTCTGCATCATTCACATTCTTGTTAAACATCTAGTCACCTTGTTCAACATATTGTTAAACATATACCATCAGCAATCATTTTACAGTTGACACCAAATTGAGTAACAAGGAAAGAGTTTCTGATGTATTCAGAGAAAATAGGACTGGTGATGAAACACCGGTTTCCTAGCGAGAGTAATCCGCCGTTAGGAAAACGTATTCGGTATCGACAAACCATACCCGCGGTTCTCAGCTGCAGAGACACCTTCGACGCTGAGTTTATATACTTTTTAATTGTTATCTGTTTCACCGATTGGATAAAGAGTTGTGCATTAAAAGAACGCACGTTGCGAAAGCTTTGCCTTCTTTGTCTTTGAAATAACATTATAGAAGAAGGCAAATCAAGTCTTCAACTCTCGGTTGACGATTGCTATTATATGTACTTGCTCGGTGCACTAACAATACATCGACTTGTCTTTGACTTGTGCTCTGCCAATTTATTGCACAATTCAAATGCATACCTCGAATAGCTCCATAGAAAAAGAATACTTATGGCATCCCAAAAAGGGATTGAATAACCACGACAGTTATTTTTTGTCCTTTACATTGTTGGTACTAGTGGCAACCATTTCTTCTGAATATGTGGCATTGCTGCATCCTTGTGCTCCCTATTTCCTCCCTATAAAGTGAAAGACTGTTTGGTGCCGGCATTAGGCGGGATTTATACTTCCGTCGCGAGGCTGCGCCGCGTTAGGTCTCGAGCATACTTTCTGCTGCGATGGAATTGCGGTGATGAATTGTTTCGCAGAGCCACGCGAAAGGGTGTGGAGTTCCCAGTGCTCGTCGCATCGCCCATCGCTCTGCAAGGGAGAGCGACGGCGATAGGATCCAGGACCAACGACGTGTGTCTTTGTGTGGATTTACGGTATCATTGCTGATATGAGACAGCGCAAACACGGTCCATTGAAAGGTAATAGAAATAAAAGCACTAAAGTGCTACATTTACTCACTAAGAGAATCAATCGTCATTGATTGACTCCCGTGATCGTGCAAAAACCTTGGCCACACCGGCTACCGAACCATCAAACCTACACGGTGGCCCAAGGGTGACATCGCTCTTCACTGCGCCAATCGACCATGTTCGATGAAGTGGCAGCAGGGCGTGATGAACTTTGGGTCACGGTTGCACATGCCTTTTTCAGAGCACAGAAGAGCATTTCGAAAACGTTAACATGGTTTTGCATTACACGCACGGGATCCTACAGCATACAAACATTGCATGGCAAAAGCTCACATATCCTTGTGAGAGAAAATACTGGTCTTGCTTAGAGGTCTTTTATACTCTCGTCGCTGCGCGGAGCGTCAATTGAGAGACCAACACGACCGGCCGTGCGGCTGCGCGATTGCAGTGAGCAAGATTAACGTCAGGGACGAACGGCCACGACCTTTTGCGCACTACGAACTATGGGCCGAGGATGACTGCGGAGAAGATCAGGAAGAGACGGGCGCTGTTGAACTAGTAGTGGCGATTTCTGATTTGCTCGCCGAAATAAAGTGCAAATAAAGTGTAAATAAATAACAACGAGACGAGCTGCTGCATACACGGAGGAAAGAAGCCGGCGAGAAGACTGGGAGAAAGGTTCGCTCAAAAATCGTGTAATGGGAAAAAACTCTGCTTAAAACCATGTGGATAGCTAAACAGTTTATTCTTCAGATAGCGGAGAACCAGAAAACACCTTTATAATAGACCATAAGCGTGCCGAATTCCAGAAAATGGAACTAAATAGCAGCTTTTCTAAGGAGCTGGCTACCATATACCTAAACGATAAAGGTCGGCTTCAACCAATCCCTGATTTGGAACACGTCACCTTCTCAGGTACATCTCAAAAAGGGTTATAGGTGCCCAAACATTTTAGGCCTTTTCAACCCGATAGCTTTAATCGATCGCAAAATTATAGTTATCCATGCGAAAATACACGATGAACAATCCCCAAATCCGACTAGAGTTGCACTCAACAAGTTTATTTGGCGAAAAATGGCGCAATGGTTCACCGTTGGTGGCGAGATCTGTGACTTTGCGCTAAATCTGACGCGGCTGATCGTGCCGCACCGTGCCTATTCCGGCAGAGGGGTACAGTAACATAAATTTCCGTCAAATGTGGTGTTTTTAGGTAGGGGAGTATAAATGCGGTGCGGCGATTATTTTAGAAAATGAAAATTTGATAGCTATGCCGATCATCACGCTTCACGCGCAGATATAAACTAGGCTTTACTAACAGTCCTTAGTGGCATTACTTAGTGGTCCATCCTTAGCTGATTCCGCATTACTTTTTTCAATTCCCACGCTGGTCGATAGATGCTTTCGGCACGTCTTCTGAGTCCCAACACCCATTGGACGACGTGTTGGGTATTAGAAAAATCTCACCGTCCTCATCATGCAGTTTGTTCGAACATCCGACAATTCGAAATTCGAGTGAACCAAAAATGGGGTTATTCGATTATTCGTCCATTCGATAATTTTTTTGGTAAAGCACAAGTATAATAACCACTATCTCTGCGAAAATATCTTTTCGGGTAAGCTGTCATTGATAAAAGCGCTTTTAAAAAGCCAGTAACGAAGAAGTGTAAGCTTACGTTTCTATGCCGAACAACTAGAGGAACATGCTATACATTGCTATAATCCTTACCTCAAACTATATTAGTATTCTGTTTGCTAGGAATGTAATTGGTTGCAAAGCTGTTCACAAACCAGGGACCAGTTTCGTCAACCGCTTACCAGCCGGTAACGCTATATGGATTATGGTGAATCCATTGGGAGATGATACCGGCGGTATCGTTGATGAATCTGGTCCTACCTTTGACTTTGCTTTCAGCAGTACGGCAACTGTTATTTGGTTATTTCTTAGGTGCGCCACGAAGTATACATGATTATAACCCCGAAGGTCCGCGACGAAGCTCGAAAGTATTTCAAATGTCCAAGTTTGGAAGGAGCAGAGCTTGAAAATCAGTTCGAGAGTGAAGATATAGGATCACATTGGGAGAAGCGAGTTTTCGAAGTGATTATTTTTCCTGTGTTATTATTTAATTTACTGTTTCGTTATCCCATTTTATTGTTTTTGCTTTGATCTCGGTGGTAACAGTATTGAGCCCTACACCAAATAGCGGGTTATGCTATCAAGAATATTAATTCTGCAATGCATAATTTATGTATAAGCACTCCCTATTGCCGCCGCCTATTACTTTATTGCAAAAAAGTAATCGGCGCTCCTTTAAAAACAAGTACTTGAAAGCGTTTAGCAATGTACAGTAGAATTATCGTTTCATCATGACAGCAGGAGTGGACAATTTCTGAACAGGGACTCTCTCAGGCGTATTCTGAGCGGCGAATCGAATACCACTATGAGGATTTTTAGCATTCAACTAGTAGAAAGGATCGTTCATTTTTGAAAGTTCCTTGGACCCAAAGAGGTAAAGGTCCTCGAAGTTTACTATGTGAATCGCACTGTCAGAGCGCACACATGTGGTAAACTACAGTAATCGAGCACTGAAAACGGGTATCAAATTCGTGATCAGTATCCCTGATAACCCTTAGGCGAAGTATGGGTGCATTATTTCCAACCTTTGGGTCACTGAGGTGGCAGTAGTGCCGCATCATATTTATCCATGACAATCTCGTAATCAGGAGAGCGTAAATCTATCGAATTACCAACTTTTACCCTGTCTTCAGCAAAAACTCTCCGCACGTGTTTCATGTTAAGTGTGCCATCCAGCGATACGCAAGAAGGTGACGGTAACCCATTGTGGCTGACCTGACGGAACTGCAATAGCTTAGCTTTGCAGTAACTAAAACTATTCTGCAGTCATCAATGTGTCTACTTGTATTCCTTCGAACGGCAGCAGAGTAACACCGGAGGTGTGGGCGGGACTCGAATTTCTGGCCCTACGTTTGTGAAGCTCCGCCAGTTTCCATTGAGCTATCGAACTGTTTGCTCCGAGATCCTTCCCCACCTCCCTTATTTTCACGTGGAACACGCACCTACTGTCAGATGCTAACTGCACTTCCTTCTATGACGGCTGCTTCCCGTAGGCTGATTGGTTAAGGAATGTTGTGCATGATCCCCCTTTTCCTTATGATGAGTTTGCAGTACTCACAGATTTATCAACTCTAGTGGAGCGGAATCGGAATTCGAATGCGGCGGACGGAAGCAGCCGGGCAGAAGAAAGACGAGACGGGGAATAAACGTTTACCAGGGACCACTGACGACTGACTATGAACTGAGAATGCGGAGTATTTATAGTCAAATGGAAAGCGGCGGGACTAAGTGTCGCACCAGAATTACGAGGTAGTATTACTTCCGCGGATTGATCATACGAAGATAGACATCACTAGACTAGGAACAATATTGATTTCAATGGATAATACACACTATGAGGAGGGAATGAGGCAAACATGGCAGCGTACAAGGATCAGTGTTGACTTGCACAGTCTGATCTCCTTTCAAATCTGCTTTTCCACTCTTTGAAGGGTGCAGATTCTTATAGCGGCATACGTTTTCGCCATTAGGACATACGCGTGAGACAGTTCCCTTTCGAGCAAATACACAATAATGAAAATTAACCTCATCGTTTTTGAGGCTTCCTTAGAGAGAAAGTCCGAGAAAAGAAACGGCTCTATCACGCGTTTATCGGTGACAAAACAGTCCATAATTGGCGGAACTATCGAGAAGCAAAGAAAGCGGCAAAGAAGGCAGTGGCCGCTGCAAAAGCCGCATACTACGCTGATGTCGGCAAAAAATTGGAAACGCGCGATGGTGAGCGTTATATTTACCGACTCGCCAAAGCTCGCTGTAGCCAAGCAGAAGACATTGAGAAGTTCTTTGGCATTAACGACGAGAGCGGTCATCTTCTGATGGATCGTAAGAGGGCTGTGAAGCGATGGCACGACTACTTCGAGGAAATCTCGAATGTAGAATTTGAACATCCTGCTGTTCCTTTTGCATCACCTGTATACGGTCCCGTTCAGAAGATCACAGTGAGCGAAACTGAAGCAGCCCTGAGGAAGATGAAGACAGGCAAAGCCACTGGTCCCGATGACCTGCCAGCTGACCTGTGGAAGTCGAAGGGCTGGTGCCCTGCTGACTGGCTGACTGCGTTTTTCAATCAGGTTGTTGCTGAGAAGAAAGTGCCTGAGGGTTGGCAGCAAAGCACGATCATCCCGATTTGGGAGAAGAAGGGCAGTCCTGCAGACTGCGCCAGTTACCGTCCAAGTCGTCTTCTTTCGCACACCATGAAAATCTTTGAGCGAATTGTCGACGGACGTATCCGGGATGTCGTACAGCTTTCCACGAATCAGTGTGGTTTCGTATCTGGCTGTGGCACCGTTGATGCCATTCACGCCGTTCGGCTTCTGCTAGAGAAGCACCGCGAGAAACAGAAACCGGTGCATTTTGCCTTCCTGGACCTGGAGAAGGCCTTCGACCGCGTTCCGCGAGATGTTATATGGTACGCGTTGCGACAACATGGTATCCCTGAAGAGCTTATTGAGTGGGTGCGCATTCTATACTCTTGCTCAAGGAGTCGAGTGCGAGCGCCAGCGGGCACCTCGATGGAGTTTCCCATCTCTGTAGGGGTGCATCAGGAATCTGCGCTATCCCCACTGCTCTTCGTGGTCGTGATGGATGCAATCTCACGAGATCTCCAAATGGCGGCACCTTGGACGCTGCTGTATGCTGACGACGTCATGCTTGCATGTGAAGACAAAACCGAACTCGAGCGACAGGCACAGGCGTGGTGCGATCGTTTGGCATTGTTCGGTCTCAAGCTAAACGTCAAAAAGACGGTATACTTGACGACGGATGTGAATGAGCACGGATCTATTAAGATCGATGGTACTGAGCTCTCACGATTGACATCTTTCAAGTATCTTGGGTCAACAGTCACGTCCGATGGCAGCTTAAAGATGGAGGTGAATGCGCGTGTGAGTGCAGCCTGGTCCAAATGGCGCTCGCTGACTGGGGTGCTTTGCGACAGGACAATACCTGAGCACCTCAAATCGAAGGTTTATAGAACAGTAGTCCGTCCAGTAGCGACGTACGGTGCTGAGTGCTGGCCCGTGACGAAGGAAGTTGAAAGCCGCCTCAGTGTAATGGAGACGAAGATGCTACGGTGGACGGCTGGAGTTACGCGTTTAGACCGCGTTCGTAACGACACCATTCGACAGAGGTTCGGTGTCGCCCCGATATCCGAGAAGCTGCGCGAAGCTCGTCTTCGATGGTACGGCCACGTCCTTCGCGCTAACGACGACACCGTGTGTAAGATTGGCCTGAATCTTGTGGTCCCTGGAAAGCGGCCCAGAGGACGCCCGAAGCAACGTTGGCTAGATACGTTGCGCTTGGACTTAGAGATGGCTGGTGTGCACCCTGATCAAGCATTTGATCGGGAGAATTGGCGTCACCACACCAGAAGAGCGGACCCCGCCACCAAGCGGGACAGACGCTAATGAAAATGATGATGAAATGATGATGTTTTTGAGGCTTCCTTGAAGCATTCCAAAATGCTATTCTTTTGGGGTTTTGGGGGTAATCATTCTCATCAATGGCGTTTTGATGCGCTTGCACTGGAGAAAATATATATGCGCGCTAAACAATTATGTTTAATAATTTTTAAAAATACAAGTGCTCCGACACGCCTAACGGCGTGTCTCGCACTTGCGCGCTTCGCGCGACTGTGTAGAATCACTGAGCTATGAAAAGTAGTTTTTGTAAAACTTAAATTCGCTAGCATCTAGGATTTGGTGCGTACTTTATCGGCATCAAGCCCTTCACCATTTCGGTACCTTCATCATAGGCGGTCTTTCCTGAGCGGCCAGTAATGTCATTGGTTTGTGCTGCGCAGTACTGCTGTCCCAGGTTGTTTCTCCGTAGTCGTTCTCATGCTCAACAGCTACCGTTTCAAGTTGTCGTTGACATATCTTCCGAAGCCAGGTTCCCCTCTCTCGTTTCTTCTTACTGGATGTAATTGCCGGTCCGCCTTTACTGGTCTTCTCTCCCCCTCTTTAGTCCCCCACTTTCCTGGTCCCTACTACTGGTCCACTTCTTTGTTTTCACTTTTGACACCTACCGCTCTCTTCTTTCTGGTTTTCCCATCCTGTCTCTCCTCCAGGTTCTTTCTTTCATTCCTGGTCGCTCTTCTGGTCCACCCTTGAGGTTCCACTTACCGCCCTTCTCCACCTCCCCTTAGTGGTCCTCACATGCTTACGGCAGACGTCGGTGACACGATTCAGAATCAGTACGTTTGTTGAGCGACGTAAGGTAGATTCCTTCTCACCCCCCCCCCCTCTGGATCGTTGCTACTACTCCTACTACTCTACCCCAATTAAGTAGACAACCCCCCCCCCCACGCTCACGACACGACGACGGCGAGCGAACGCCCATTGTGCGACATCGGTGTCACATCCTCTAAATCCGTTCTCTCTTAATGGTAATGTATACCCTTGCTGATCCTCCTTACTGCCCCCCCCCCCCTTCTCTGATTGGTAACTCCCTAATGATCCCTTCATATTGCCTAAACTGTTCTTGGTGCCACCTCCTTGCCTGCTTCCTTGTTCCCCCCATCGACCATCCCGATGCTCCTCCTGGTCGCTGCCTCCTGATCGCTGTCGGTTCTCCACCCTCAAAGTCCCTCTTCTACCCTTCCCCTTTAGTAGTCTACTCATGCTAATGGCACGAAGTCGGCTTCTGAAATTGGACGCTCAGAAACGCACGTAGGTGCGGTTGTATTAAGCAGTAAAGGGCTGCGTTCCCCCTGCTGCAGCAACATATCACGTTCAACAGCACATTTTGCCCGCGCTGTAAATGATGGGGTGTGTCTCACTCAGGTTAGATCATCGACCGCCCTCGCTGTGGATGATGCGGCGTACCTCACTTCGGTTAGATCACTCGACCGCTCTCGCTGTGGATGATGCGGCGTACCTCACTTAGGTTAGATCACTCGACGGACAAACTCTTTTATATATATATGTGGTGATGGTGATAACTAGTTCTGAAACGCTTGTAAACCCATAAAGCCGTTTATCGCTTCCGTACGTTATCTCTGGACCATTTATTGGTTTGGTTACTGGTCTGTACTGCACTTCCATCCCTGCTCCGTAACCGTTTTTAATTCGTTAGACGACACGTTTTCTGATACCTGGCGCTCCTTGCACGAGATCAGTGGGTCACAAGCAAGTCTTCTGGATGAAGCCGCTCGTCATCTGGCGGCGCTGGCAAGGCTTCTCAATCTAGACGCTCGTTGCGCGTCGTTGGTAGCACGTTTGATGAGTCAAGATGTCCGTCGGTGACTCTTCTTCTGTGGGGCGTTGGGGCATCATCCAAACATCGTCGATGGTCGAGTATAGGTATAACAACTCTACATTGCTGCCTAATTGATTTGCACATCTATTGAATGCATCGTCAGTTAATAACATACAAATGACTTCTTTGCAAAAGCTGTACGACAAAGTTTGTTTTGCAATACAATGCCACCTAATGCTATGCATTTTCTCAGCTGCGTTGATCGGACATCTGTTTAGTAATTAGTATTGTTATAACAACTACATCGATAAGTCATGTGTTTACAGCGTCAAAATTGTTATTTGTCGGTACGTGCTGCACCATCCGGATTTAATTTAGAATGGCTAGTGTTAAAAGTAGGCCTTGGCTTAAAAATCTCTACCCAAAAAGGTGTGAGGTTTATAGGTAATTCCATTCCGTAACTAGGTAATCTGTGAGGTGCCGTTGCATGACTGTAGACGACAAGACGTTAGCGTGGTAGAACAACAATATGGGACAATTACTCAAAGATTAGAGTGGACTCCAAAGGCGCAGACAAGGAAACGATAAAGTAATTAACATTTTCCAAGGACGAAGCGATGACTGGTGTCACGACTCAAGTGGAGGCTGTGTCACGCATAACCCTAGCACTGTTGGAGGACTCAGGATGGTATCGAGTGAATTACGAGTAGGTTATTCAACATTGAGTGCGTAGAATATTTGTACTGCTAGTCCACTATACAACTGAGTCTGTATAGTACCGCACTGGAAACACGTTTAGGTCACAGCGGCTCCTTTCCAGTAAAAATTGTCCACTCATCAGAATGAAATGTCCACAAGCAATTTACCAGCAGCAGCCCATATTCATTATACACAATGCAACGGTTTCTGCTGATCGCATGGTACATTTTTGTATAGGACGCGCGAGACGCAATCGGAGGTGCCAAGTTGGAATCGGAATCGGCTGCAGGCGAAGGCTGGCCATCGCCTTCGCTTGCAGCCGATTCCATGTTCTTGGTTCCCGCCCAGAAAAGCCGGGCCTTTCACGCCTCCCGGATCGGTAACTTGATACCAGACCTCTTTGAGGAGGAAAGTGCAGTGAATGGTCCATCGGCTGGCCACCGCAATTCATAGCATAGGCCAAGTACACGTTCGATTGTCGATTGTCTCCACGAAATCGGGTACAGGTAGAATGCGTTGTGCGTGCGAAAAAACGACCAACACCGTCCTTTATACTTTATCTTCTATCGCTTATAATGCACTTTTCAAAATCTCACACCGACACGTTTTTTGTGCTCGAATGTTTATCCTCTTCTGACCTCCACTTAAGCTTCCACATGCGTTAACCGATTTTACGGTAGGAAAAGCTGCTCTTGCAAAGGATTTGGAAAGGCAGCTTCTTATGTGAAGAAACTTTTACCTTTTCCTGTAGAGCGTTCAAAAACTACATATTTCAAGACCACTTACAGTTGATCACACTATTTATCGAAAGGCTGAGTACTAGCAGTCGTTAATGAGAAAAATTAGAGGTTTCGAACCAACAATGAAATCGATGTGTTCTAGTAAGCACCGTTTGAAAAGAGATTACTAGTTTTCATATTTCAAAAGTTACAGTAATGCAGAAGAAATGGCGTGGGGTCGAGGACTCGGATGCGATTTCGTTAAGTCAAGCTGCCTGACATGGATGAAGTCTCACCGAGCAAATCCTTATCCGTTTTGCACGGTGTTCGGCGATGAGAGGTGAAAATGTTTAGTCGCTCTCCATGTTTTTTTAACGATTGTAATATGACATCCGTAAACATGGAAGGAAGTAGTGCTTGCTCAACATCCATGTTACCGTCTGTTGTCATCTTATCTTTGGGAAGGTCCATGTAATTTAGGAAAAAACGCAGTTTTGCCCTATGAAAAGGAATTCCTGCGGCAACGAAATGCCTATAGTCTTTGTCGAGAAAAAAACCGTTACGCCACCCTTGGTGGTAGAGTATAGATGTATATATGATATATAGTATATATGATCAAGGCAACTTTTGGATCAGCAGCCGGCGAAACTGTTGGTTGGGTTTTGCTCCAAAAGTTGAATAGCAGTCGGTCGAAGTAAAATTATTTCATAGATTAGTTTTTGTTGAGCCTGTATAGAGCCACTACATTCTTGTGGTCCTATCCCAGACAATTAACTCTATTAGGGGAGGCCAAAAGTAATGAGACACCCCATGCCGTGTCCATATATCTCGTGGCTGGAGTCTGGTTTCGTGCTTATCGTATTTGTATGTTTGTATGCTACCTACCGAAGCTCATCTAAGAAGTTACCACTTCCGCCGTTTCCAGAAGCTGCCAAAACCCCAGTCTGTCTCATGCCGAAACCCCAGTCTGACGAGTCGACCTGTGTCGCGCAAATCTCCCCCAATTCCCAACCCCGAGCAGCCTGGGCTCAATATTCACGCAAGATGAGAAGTACGTCTTCTACCTTAACTTTGCCAAGCAGCGAGTCTGGGTGAGGCCTGGTGACCTGTTACCGACATTCGTTCGGCGAGATGTTCACGGCGAGAAGCACCTTTGGAGCTTTTGGGTCTGCGCCCATGGATCGGTTTACCGGAAGCTATTTTCCAAGAGCACTACGATGAACACCAAGGCCATGGTGAACGAAATAGAAGAGACGGGCCGGCGACTCGCTCTTACTCATTCGCAGCGCTTCAAAAAGGTGCTCCTCTTCGACAACGCCGCATTCCATCGGGAACAAGTAACCCCGGATAAGCTTGGCCAGTTGGGCTACGTTCGCGTGCCTCACCCACCGTATTCGCCGGACATCTCTCCATGCGACTACCACCACTACTTGAGCCTACAGGACTTCCTGGTGGGAAGTGACACAAAAACCCAAGCAGTCCTTGACAACAATATCGAGCAGTTGATCAACACCATGTCCAAGCAGTTCTGGAAGGATGGGATCAGGACGTTGGCTGAACGATGGCAGCAAGGTCATTGCCCTTGATGGTAAATACACTACTCAGCATAGTTGAGTTGTAATTGAGTTATAAAGAGATAAAGATTTTTCAATTTGTCTCATTACTTTTGCCCCCCCCCCCAATAAATGGACATCGATAACGTGAATAATAAGTGACTGTGCGATATTGATAATTTGCAATGACGCTTTCGCATCGCTCGCTACACGCAAGGGGTTCGGCGAGGATCCTTTCACTACAAGGCCCTCACCAACGGGAAGCAACCATCAGCTGCTATGACAGACAGTTCAATACGGAGTCACATAGACAACCTACAGTCGACGTGGTAAACGGTGACAGATCAAAACTCGTTCAGGAAATCAATTTTCCAATTTTACGCCCAATTTTTTAATAGACATCCCAGGCTTCATGCAGCTATACTGGTTTAAAATCGAAGATTCATTGGAGATTTAAAACACTTTCTGGCAAAATCCTTCCATCATCCGTTGTGTAGACGAACAATTGAACGTCAAACAAACGTATGAATGAGTTATCTTAAACAGTACGATAGCTGTAAAATACATATACTGTGGTTTTTCAACGCTATGGTGGCGTAGAGTACTTTTCATGATATGAACGATTGAACTTGCTTGGACTTTCGTCAACCTTGCTCAAACAACCTCCGCATGTTTTCCTAGATGATAAACAACAATTTGAAGTGCATAAGAACCCTACTGCTTCTCATTTCTACTTCGTTCAGATGCAGCGACAATCGAATGACGAAAGTTGGCTGCAATTTGATGGCACCCAGAGAGGATCCTCCGCTTGAATACAACTACAATATTGAAAACCTGTATCGCGATCAAGAAGGAAACTCAGTAAAAGGAGTTGGTAGCGTAGCTCAAGCAGATTATTGTCCCTACTACGCGGTATGCTGCACACAAATGCTTTGTATCACTTAACTTTAATTCGGCTCATCATCATAAAATAAGCTATGAATAATTCGATAAAGTTGGAAGGCCCGCTCCGTTTAACACTTGTCAACTGCGTCTGAAAGGGAAAAGCATATTTTCAAGATCGCGCTCTGCTCAACTTCCTAGGACTAAAGCTACAACCGAACTCTAAAGTCTACATCACTTTCCCGTCTACAGTAACGTTTCGCAATAACACAAGCTCTTCAGTTACCCTATAGGAAAATGTTTTTTTTCCATAAGAAGTCAATGGAAGCTCCAGAGCAATGGAAGCTAGAGAGACACGAGCACCAATTATGTTGTTGGCCACAATCACCTGCATGAGCTGTTGTTCCGTTGATGATAGAGTTCCTTAAGGCAAAACTTCGCTCTAACAGCTTATATCCTAGATGCTAACCACTTGGGGATTAAAGAAACTGACTTGAATCATTTCTATCCCTCAGTATGAGTGGCCGCATGCTGATGTCAGCGGCGGCTCATATCGATATACATGTACGGGAGGAAAACTGCAGATGGGTCCCACAAGGTGTGGATGTTGCATTCGGCAAAGAAGCATTGGTGGTGTAATGGTGTAGAGCGTTCCCGCTCAATCAGCAGGAGGTACGGGCTCGAGTCCCCTCTGGCGCTACAGTTTTGATCCAAGAAAACATCGTTGTAACTGCTCTTAAGGGTGATTCACAGGCTCTTTGTTAGTAGTAGATGAGGCTTTTCTCAGAGTGTGAATTGTTGTCACACATTTCATATTCCCAAGGTTGCCGGGCATGCCTTCCTAATGTCTTCTGAATATCGCCATCATGTTAATGCCTAAAGGCCTTCCTCGTGTCGCGTTGCCGCAAAAGTGCGGTGACCTCAAGTGCTGCATCAGTTTGGCCTTTCTTAATATTATGTTAACGAGCCTACGCTGGTCAGCTCGGATTATACATCTTCGTTTGTACTTTTCCAGAGTTTGAGATACCTTACTGATTCTCGATGCGCACGTCCAGGCAAAGCTCAATACAGCAACCACACACTGGAAGTGAGTATAATAACCTGCGACGGAGACGTTCTATATGAAGTGCCATAGGTAATCCTGCTGAAAACTGTATAAAGCCCTAATATAGGTGTTTTCACCGACGGCCAGGTGCTTCAATGTCGGTCAAATTAAGATTGACAACGAATTTGACATCGATGTTATATATCTGTTCCATACTGGATGCTACGAGGTGCGCGAAGTTTATTTTTGTTTTGAAGGGAATGAATGAGATGTGAGGTTTAACCTCAGAATGCTGTTCGAATCGCAGCAGCTACCCTACGTATTTAGTCAAAACCTGAACGTCCCCAGCGTGTATGGACTAGCGATTTCTCATTTCGCTGGAGGCTGCCTCGAGCGTCTTGGGTAGAAATTGACGCAGCGCTCTTAAGTCGTCTGTGAAATAAAATTTGATCTCTAGCAAACTCCTGTGCTGTACACAAATTTGTGTAGGCCCAGGAAATGTAGCTTTTTGAAAAGAAGGGATTCTCAGGCTTTTACAATGGAAGCGATTGCGTACATCAGATCACCCTATTCTTCCTCGAACAACCACTTTAATACCTAAGTGGGAAGTTCAAGGCTGCCTTATTGCTATTCAAGTAGCTTAGAAGAAGCATCATAAGAGATTCGCGCAGTTATATACCTTCCGAATTGGACAGTGTATGCATACCAAGTGGCTCCTGCAGCAGATACTACATACTACAGATAGATAGGTCGCCGCGAATTTTCATAAGTTGTGAGGCCGGATTTATGAATGACCTTAGCCAGGGTTATGTGGGTAGAGGATAAAAATGAAGCATTATCTTTTTTTATAAAAGCGTGAAGATGGGTTAATCATGGAATAGAATTATTTCATTCACAGAATTGTTTTGTATCACATTATGAATACCAGTCTCGCCATCCACTCACTATCTGTTTGTAAACTCTTCTACCATTACCTCGCTAATCGTGAATCCGGCTTCAGATCACTCCTATCAGTATCATATCTATTAGGCTGCCGCAAAATTAATCTCCGTTTCGAGATATATTTAAAAAAATAAGTTTCTGTTACCATATATCATTCTGCCCCAAGGAAAGCCACACACGTCGTTTGGCAGGGCTCTTTCGAAAAAGATATGCGGATGTCGCTCTAGTTTTTCTAGCTAACTTTTCCAGGGCTCCGTAAAAACATGAGCCGACGTGACTATCGAGTCATCATGCTTTACGATTTTAAATTGGGGCATACGCGTAGGTAACACGTAACCTCATAAGCGCTTTTGCTGCAAACTGTTCTTGCAGAAGAAGATGCGGTGAGGCTCTGCTTTGAAAAATTCGCTTCTGGCAACTCTGATCTCGAAGAAAACCCGGTTCGCAGGCACATGTCGTCGCTTGACGATGAAGTCTTCAGGAGAGCAGTGGAAGCAAATCCGGAATATACATGCGTTAGCAGAGGACCTTGGCGTAGATCATAGCAGGGTAGCAACAGATTTGGTGGGATTCCAGAAGTGAAGAAGATGTCGAAGATTGTCTTTCATGAGCAGACCGATGAGCAGCGTCCGGCACGTTTCGACACTTGCTTCAACCTACTAATTCGCTTCAAAAAAGTCTTTTTTTAAGCAGTGTTATAACTGTAGATGAAAAATAAAAATGGGTACTTTTTAATAACAGGAAGCGAGGATTTCTCTGGGTAGAAAAGGATGCTCCTCCAACATTGAACCCGACCTTCACCCTAAGAAAATTATGCTTACTTTGTTATGGTGTTGTAACGGTGTAATCCAGTGTAGCTTTTTGCAGCCTGATCAGCAGGCAGAGTCTTAGTGCTGTGATTTAGACTAAATGTATGACAAGTTGCGAAAATTGCGGCCGGCAGTGGTGAATAGAGGGCCGCTCCTGCTGCAGGACAACGCAAGGCTACACACCTCACAAATCATTCGGCAAAAATCCCTTTAGGTTTAGAACTTCTCTCGCACACACCATACAATACCCACCATAAGGATTGGAAAAAGGACGCGGTAGGCGCGTTTTCCGCGTTCTTTCTGTTCTTTTGCTGTAGCCCTTTGGATCTTCATCGTTTTTGAAAAACTCACACACCGTTGTGATCTCCTCGACGAGATCTATCCAATGCCGCAAAAACATTTTTTGTTAGTCCATTTTTCACCGCTATTTTTTCCAAAGCACCAGGGGATACTCATTAGCGAGCGACGTCTCCACTAATTGCGCCCAAAGGACACTTAAACGCGCGGATCTAATGCCAGCGCGCTCACGGTAACTCCTCCTTAGGGAAGATTCTGTAGACCGAGAAGCTTGCAACACCATAGATATTGTATTCTACTCTATATTATTTATTAATTATTTTTTATTTTTCGGTTATTTTAATAAGGGCTAACAATTTTTTCTTTATCTACTGAGTACTGCCGACAGCTGATTTATCTGGCCACATCAAGGAAGAGTATGTACAATAGATGAAAATTCCTAACTGGGACGCGCCATGCATATTACTTCTGTGAGATATCGTTGAAAAGATTTGGATTTATACTTGGTCCACACCATGAACAGCGGTTATGGATAAGTCAGCGCTTTGTCCTAGCTAGACAAAGCTAGGATACCGATTAGCCGACTCCGGAAGATTGTAGGTTTGGATGGTCTGGTCGGCGCCCAGTCCGAGAACCTCGAATCTCCAGCATGCGACAGCCGGCGTATCCTCCAATTACCACTCGCACAGGGAATAGCTAATTTTGTATTACTGAAAATTTCTTCGCAGCTCTATCGACTTAGGAAAGTTATCATATCTGGATAAATGCCCAGATTTCGCATCCCCAACCAGCTCTCCATTCTTAACCAACAATGAGCTTTTCCTGTGTAACAGGTGCTGTAACTTTTCTTAGAGGGAAGTAACAAAGTTAAAATTTGCTCTGAACTCTAAAGCACGTAGGTGAATTGCAGCAGGCCCACTTTTACCTTGAAAAAAAAAAGAAAATTTTTGCTGGTCACAAATCCACTGCGCACCACCATCAGTAACGTTTTTTCACAAAGTTTTGCGTACTGCAACTTTCTAAGGACAGAAGCAAGTACGCTGAAATCTTTTCTGTGTAAAATAGGTTTGCATAGCTCTGATACAGGCAAGGTAGGAGGAGCTGAGTTCACTCCAATATAGTTTTTCAGGCGTCTAAACTCGAGAAAAATATACACTTTCCTGATCCCACTTTGTTTTCAAAATTTAGGACTTCACGTCAGTCAGTCCGTCAAATGCTTAAGACAGCACATACCACCATTGGAAGCGCTTTCCAACAACATAGTTTTATAAAATTTGAGGAGATTCGACATTTTGCGCCTTTTCTGCCGAGGTCGAGTTCTGGACAGCATTCGGCTCGACCTGGGCTCTGCGTGCATCGCCCGCGCCCGACCAAGGCCTCCTCGCACCTGGGTGCGACATCCAGCGGTACTATGCCAATTATAGGGGACTGCACAGTGCCGTTCGGCGAACGGTGCTATTGATTCGCCTTGGCCTTCTCGTTATTATACTGATAATTTTACAATAATTTAAATATTGCCTTGATCTGAATTAATTTTCACGCTCTACATATTGAGACAAGCATGTTGCGTTATCGATTCGTATGGTACCAAACTTGTCTGGGCAGGATAAAGCGCTAATTTGTTCATCGGTTGACCACCGCAAGTTATTGAATAGGCCGAAAGGCAATAGATTTGCCTCCACGATATCCCGTAGATGGAATGCTTGGCGCACCCAAAAAAAAAGATTGGGTAACGCCGTCCTTTATCCTATAGATATAAAAAATCTACCACCGAGAGATGATAGAAGCAGAATGCGAGGCGCAGGGATTAACTACCGTCTACCTCTATCTTCTATTAGAAATGATGTCATTGATTTTAAAACTGGATGACAGCAATACATTAATGAATTAGTGGTGACTACTCCTGTGCAGGCGCGTGGTCGGAGGAGGTGTCCGCTGTGGCATGCGCTCAATTCCAGGTTGGGATTTCAGGCCAAGCCAACTAAGTCTTCCATCCCTTCGAGCTCATTGGGCCGATGTAAAAAAAAAAATTCTGGGAAGGAAAGACACTGGCTAGTCCATCGCTCGGCTAAGAAAGTCATTGTAAACGCCAAGTGCGTGTTCAAATGGCCTCCACAGCGTTCCGTGGAATAGAATGCGTAGCGCATCTCAAGGGATTGAGTAAAAAGATTGATTCTGCTTTATCCTTTATTTATATAGGCGTACTAACAGACCTTTCGACTGCCTACAAAACGTACAAGCTGCAACCTGAAAGGTTCCAACTTGACAGAGCTATTGTGCTCCGAACACTCCCGCGCGTGCAATATGCGAGCGGTCGCCCCCCCCCCCTCGATTGAAAGGTTCGAGTATTGAGGAATTCGCATTTCCCACTAAGAGAAGATAGAAGCGCAGTGGATATGCGCTCGTCCACTCGATTGATAGGTTCGATTCTGCATTGTGCACGGCGCACCCTTGGGGCATTCCTGGCATGACAGAGCACATGTACCCTTTCTTTTCAGTACTCTACAAATAAAAAAGTACGCTAATAGTCACTGTCTTTTTTAACCTATAGCATTGATTTGTTACCTAAACTCATCATAGTTGATTGAAAATCTATCGGGACAATTAACTTTGAGCAACAATTTTCATCAAAGCTGAAAATTTTTCAACAGCCACCCAAGTCCAACTTTCGATGAATACTTGCATATCGAGTGAACACTACTCTGATATCTTTCTTTCTTTTTTGAATAACTTAATTAGCTTTTCGAAATTGAATAACTTGAAGAGCAGGAGTAGCCTTTTAATGACACGTTACCTCGTTGCTTTCCGGGGAGAACTCACAGCGCCGCCAGGGGCCACGCACCTCATCTATCCACAGAGCGTTGGCTCCGTTCTGCCCTTTGCGTTGACAAGTAAAAGAACCCCGTGATTGGTAGTGGCCCGAGAGGGTGTTTGATCTCCGCCCCTTTAGGTGGCGCAGTGTACTCATCCCGAAAAGACCGTAACCTATATAATAGCGCTTGGCTAAATGAGCATTTTTCGAAATATATTTGCTATCACAGTTCAATGTCCTGTTTTTTTTTGAAGTTTTTACAAGTTGCGTCCTCTTATAAAAACAAAGATCTTTTCGTATGCTTCACTAAGGCTTTTTTGTTTGCAGACGACGTTTTCTCGTTTGACTAAAGCATTCATGGATTAGGCTACTTCTGACATTTTCAAATGAAGTCCAAAAGTCATTTACGTCTTCATTGATCTTCTGGGAGCTATATCGTCAGCTCTTCTTCTGGTCTCCTCTTGTATTGCTGTACTGATAAGTTGAGCAGCTTTTAAAAAATAGCACTATTACAGTATGTAAAGAAAGCCAGATCCTAAAATGAATTTCTCGGAAGCACCGCAGTTTTCCGCGCTGGAGCCGAAAACTAGCGCACTAGTGCCGGAGAACGATAGAAAAGGTGGGTATCCACATTTGAGAGAGCCATACGATGACGAGCAAAAGTATGTGATGTATCTCTGTGCAAACCTTATAAAACCTGTTGAAAATTTTAGATGTTATGTTGGCATTCTTGGCACTAGTTGTTAATGTAGCCTACATGGAATAGCGAACCTACCAGGCGTAGTAAAAAATGGGCTTACCATACAGAAGGATGCACAGTGAGCCCATTTTTTGATCAATGTATGTATGTGATCAAATCAATAGCGAACGATTTCTTTGAACCAAGTGACAGATTCAAATTGAGCTCCTTAAACAACATTTACGGAAATAAAAGAATGTGCAAGTCGCTATAGTTGTGGCCGAATGAATATTCGAACATTTGAATTAGAATAATTCTATTCGAAATCGAATATTCCTATTCGAACGTTCGAAAAAACCCGATTTTAGAACGAATTCGTATTTGAATGCTCGAAAAATGCGATTTTTGAACGTGTTCGATTTTCTATTATTGAATATATTCGGTTATTCGAAATTTTTGGGAGAGCACAACAATACAAGTCGCCCATTTCGCTTGCATCGAAGACGGGAAGGCGCTAGCCAATCGCAGTTCTTGATTGGATGTGATTGGCTGGCGCCTCCTCTCCATCTAAGGCATACATATTAAAGAATTGCGTCTCATTCTCTATACATTTCAAACAAGAGCGAAAATAGCGCTAATATCAGGCTACAGGAAAATGTTTTCAATGCGGCGAAAATATTGAAAAACCTTCTTGTCATGTATCCCCTCCCATATATAGGATAAAGGATAAAGGACGGCGTTACTCAATCCCTTTTGGGATGCGCCAGCGCATTCTACTTCTACGGGATGTCGTGGAGGCGACATGAATGCGTATTTGGCCATACAATGACTTGCGGTGGCCAGCCGATGAACAAGTCAGCGCTTTATCCTTCCCAGACAAGTCTGGTACCAATTCACCGACCCCGGAGGGATGGAAGGCTTGGTTAGCCTGGGCGGGAAATCTGAACCAGGAACCTGGTATCGGGTGCAGACGACAGTCGCGCCTCCTCGGACTGCGCCACACGCGCCCAATTTCGTAAACCGTAAGTCACGAAAAATTGCCAAAATTGTCATAAACCGTAAAATCGTAAATCGTAAATACGCACACCTCTGGTGCATACAGTTGTCGGCTGCAGAACCCCACCTGATCTCTCAATATGCAGACTTCCCAGAAGCGAAAACGTCAGCTAGGGAATAATAAGGAAAATGAACAACAAGGCACGCAAATAAAATTAAAAAGGGGGATTAGTCTGGAAAGGCAAGCGCATTACCTGACGAAGGGACTGGGAGATGAGGAGTGCAACCGTGAAGCTCCAAGAAAGTGCGGAAAGTCGTCTTCAATACAGAGCTGGACGAACTCGACACTACGACATATATATATATATTAGATATCAGACATAGGGACAATTTCTGGTTGGGATTTCCCGCCGTGCCCACTAAACCTTCCATCCCTTCGGGGTCGATGGATGGGTACCAAAATTTTCTGGGAAGGGACAACACTGACTACTCCGTCGGCTGGCTAAGCAAGTAATTGTTCA
>OX377204.1:76349835-76385136 GCA_947396885.1 Heligmosomoides polygyrus polygyrus | reverse complement strand
CCTTCAGCTGCGCCATTGATTCGAAGAGTGTCTCAAGAATTTTGCAGGGGAGCAATTAAGTCAGCCTTAGCAATCAACATTGAACATAGAGTACAAATTCAAGTTTGGGTGTTGCTCCTTGAGATGGAAAAATGTGTCGTGTCCATGAGATCCTTGGAAAATCTGAAAAGTTGAACTCGCCGTGATTAATTCGACAAATGCTCGCAAAGATTCTTTATTTTCAATCATAAACAATCAAAATATTATTATCAAAAGATGAAAAAGCATTGAACACAGGTAACATCGCTATTAACAGAAAAATGAGTAAAATATTACTGGGGATTATTATACGATTGAAATAGGTCAGAAAGTGAAACCAGACATAAACAAACCTCATCAGACTAATGGTGGAGGAATTTGAAAAACATCCATATAGCGGGGAGTTAAAACCTCTGGCGTCCATTCACGTGCCCTTCACATCGAGCTCTTCCTTGCTCGCACGACTCCACACCTCTTAGGCTCTAAGTCAAGGCTCTGAAAATTCACTTCTTCTAGCATTTTCCCTCTTTGTGGCAGCTGTACTAGCCCACAGTAAATGTATTCAGAGAGGTCTAATCGAATTGGTCTTGTTTAACGCATTGGCGACAATGCATGTTTTGCTGTGCTCTGCACGTAGGGCAATAGATTTTTAGGCTGGCTGGCACGTGCGCATCATTTACGCTGCGTATTGTCTCTCAGGACTGCGTTGTTGCCATGTCAAATGTATGGACGGGTTTTTAAAGCTTTTCAAGAACGCTGGCTCCACGTAGTTCGAAAAATGGAAGGCTTCATTCCAGGTATAAGATAGAGCGAAACGTTAACATTGACAACAGCCTATGGAAGACTATCATCAAGGATGTACGGAGTTTGCGTTTCAGAAGTTTTAGGAATTCCAGCTTTTCCATTTCCTAGTTCTGACTATTTCTATTCCTACAGTTCCGTCTTTATTGTCCCGATTTTTCAACCGCCAAACGGAAATTCTGATAAACCAAAGCTTGTTTTACTGCAGGATTTTCACCTCCTGAAAGGAAAATAGGCATAACAAGGAAGGCAACTGTGTTTCGCCTAGGTGCAGTTTTCCTTGAAAACACTTGTGCATATTTCTCCTCATGCCGTTATAGAAACAACGCTGACACTGAATTCTTTAGTCTTGACAGCAGAGCTCCGAATATTTGAGAAAGCTAATTGCTACGTGCCAAGGGTAACTTGCTAGGCGAGAATACAGGATGCCTAAAAAATTACTTTGTCGAAAACTTTTTGAGCGATCAATATGTGCTCTACTATATTTTAGATAATGTCAAGTTAAGCTTAAAGCCATGTAATAAAATGTTTTATCAGAAAGGTCTCCGTGTACTCGTATCATACTGCGATGTTTATTTGATCGCGAAACAAGTATGTCCACCAACCCAAACTTGCACAACTAGTTACCTTTTGTTGCTGCCTTTCCCACTTTTTAAGTTTTCACATTATTAGTGTACTATTTGCAGAAAACAAATAATTTGCTCAGATTACACAGTCTAAGAAGGAGCGCAGCAGTAGGCTGACATTGTCCAGATACTATTAAAATTTTTCGAGTATCACGAAAGTATTTTTTTTGCTCATGACTGCTGAAGCTCCTTATAGATATAAGCGATATCTATAAGCGCACTGCAAAAAATCCGCACAAAATTACTTTACATTGAAGGAAAAGCGAGTTGAATGCAGCGCAGCAAAAATGATGCGGATTGTCGCCAATGTGTTGTGACTGGGTTAGGCTGAAACTCTGACCTTGTTAGAAATGATTTTCCACTCGTGTTTTTCAAAGACGCAAAACAAACTTCAAAGTTGTCTATTATTGTTTTGTAGTGAAGACATTTCTATAACTCTAACCTCTTTCCTTACTCAATGATGTAGCGTCATCCTTCCTTTTGTTTCTGCGTTAGTTATATTGTTCGTAATGTTCCGTCGCATACAAGTAAGTATTTGATTTCCGCACAGTAAACAAACACTGACTCTCAATCGCTTTTTTGCGGGCTGTGCATTGCGTACTTCTCTGGCGACGCCGCCTTTACTGGAGCATTAGCAAGCGTTGGCTAGCTTTCAGCAATTTTGTTAAAAAGCCTGATTCATTCATTCATTCAGATATTTTCAAAGTATCCTTTTCAGGCCAGTTGCTGGTTATGTGAACATTTGCCTCAGTTCTTTCAAGGATATTAGAAATGACGAAATGACAAAGTGGCTAGCTGTCATTAAACATGAATTGCTTCATGCATTTGTCTTCTCTGAATCGCTGTATCGAAAGTTTATAGGAGTACCCGAAAGGTGTTACACATCTGTTACAAGGACAACAGTAGCCACCTACTGAGTTTTGAATATTTAGCAGTGCTCATGACAGCACCATTCCTGGAGTGGTTAAAAGAGTCGTTCGAGAAAAATGGGAGACAGCTAGTGGCTTCGTAAGTGCTCCTGTTCCTTTTCTGTAATGTATTCTCCAAAGTGTCGGACAATGCAGTTTGACGCTTTTTGCAGTATTATGCAAAGATATGCGATACTAGAGAACAAAGCTTTCCTTGTAAGATTTATTCCACATTCCTTCCATTTTCTAGAGTAGATCGATGTAGAAGTGGTGTACGACCATCCCCTGGTCCTGGTGGTCCTTCTGAAAGAGGTGACGGCTCCTTCAGGACGTCGGAGAGCGCTCATCTTGATGTTGGTGCACTTCTATAGGGCATTGCAGATGTGCTGCCCTGCCACTCAGCTTCAGCCAACACTTCCACCCTTCTCTCATTAAGATCTCCTTTTGTCGGTGCTATGCATAGCTTCGAAAGCTCGGACGTCAGTTGGTAGCTGGTCATAGGCGGTGTGTACAGGGGGGTGCCCTCTCGTCTTACTCAGTCCGATGATGCCGTTCTTGATCTTCCTGGCTTGCATCATCAGGTCCTCGACGGATGCTTTTGATGCAAGCGTGAGAGCGTTGTAAGCATATGTCGTCATCTTAGTCCTTCTCAATTTGTGCTGTCAGGTTAGGCCCTGAGATTCTTGCAGCCTCTCCGTAGTCGTTCATCCCATCGCTAAAGTAATGGGGGGGCTCTTCCAGGGTCAGGGGTGTGAGGCCCTTTAGTGCGGCTTTGTTTGACTGGAGCACACACGGGTAGCTAGTCAGGCTCTGCCGCTCTATGGGCGAAGAACTCCGGGTAGATAGCCAAACTGGCCGGAGGGATGAGACGAGACTTCTAAGGCGGCTTCGAATCGCCTTAAGGCCCCTACAGAGTTCTGCGGCAACGCCGCTCGCCGCAATGGTCAAGGATAGGGCAGAAACGCCGCCGGCGGCGAGCTCTGCGTCTCTGCCATATGGTTAAGCATAGGGCCACGGCGCTGCCGCAGAACTCTGTGGGGGGCTTTACGATGTACTCTCAGTCTACCGCGTGCAAGCTCTTGCCGGGACCGACACAGTTACAATGCGTGCAGGCGTTAACACATGACTGGGAGTACATACACACGCACACTGTGGATGAACATGCCGCTCCCACACAGGAACAAATCGAGCCCATGCAGCAGGAGCAAGGAGTTCATCCCCTGCATCACACCTGCTCTCTGGGCAGTACACGGTCGCATTTTGTTCGCGATTCATTCCTCTATCCACACGAAGCGCCACGTAGCCCTGCGACAAGGGGCCCGAGATCTATCTTAACAAGGGAGCCTGAAGGCACTATCTCGAGGAAGATCCGTAGCTTCCAAAACTGTACATTGGGTAATTGCTAAGTCGTATTCTGCCTTGTCTTAGTGTTGTCCATGAAGATTCTTACCAATATCAGTTACAATTGCAAATGTCAGATACCAGGCTGTCCAATAATTCCTGTCCGAAAACTTTCAAAATTCTATAATTTTCCTTGGAAGTGTTATAATATCAGGCAAGTGTAAAAACCTTCTAAAAGGTTCTCCAGAGTTCCACGCTAGGGGTATATAAGGCGCAGTCGCCGCGTCCAGCTACCAGTACAAGCTAAAATGAACCAAGGTCGAATTCGTACGTTCGTGTACTACGAGTGGCTGTTGGGCAACGACACGGGCACCGCGGTCGCCAACCTCTGCAGAGCGTGCAAGGAGGATGCAGTGCCCCAAGGCACAGTCAGGCGCTGGTTCAATCGTTTCGAGAGCGGCGACACGAGCCTCGAGGACAGGGCACACCCGCTGAAGATCATGCTCTGCTGCTGGTGGGACGCCAAGGGCATGCTGTACTTCGAGCTGCTCCCGCAAGGCAGGACGGTCACCGCTTCCATCTACACCGATCAGCTCGAGAAACTAGCCGCCGCCATCCGAGAAAAGCGTCCCCGACGGGCCTCGGTCCACCTGCTGCACGACAACGCGCGAGCCCACGTGGCGAAGGAGACCCTGCAGAAGTTGGCGACGCTCGGCTGGGAAACGGTTGCCCATCCGCCGTATTCCCCGGACCTCGCCCCTCCGACTACTACTTGTTCGCCCGTTGAAGCACCATTTGGCCGGAAGAAAATTCACCAACTACGACAACCTCAAATCCGACATCCCGGACTTCTTCGAGTCGCAGCCCCGGAGTTCTGGGCGAAGGGCATCGGCGACCTGCCCAATCGATGGGCCACTGTTGTGGATAACTGTGGTGATTATATTGGTAAAGTCGAAAAAAATTACAAATGGTGAAATTTTTGGACAAGAATTATTGGACAGCCTGGTAAAAAAGCACATTGTTGGAAAAGGTAGAGTACTGTGGTGAACGCAGGGGAAGAGGCTTCACCGTTAAGGTTTTACAAGATTTTGCTAGACTAATAGCGAAGGTCTGTGAGCTTACACAAAGATTCTTAACATGACCTATATTGTTGTAATTATGTTCAAGAGGTCTTCTCCATAGTTTCCTAGTGAAACTGCTCTGCACCGGTTCAAGTTTGGCTGTTTTGCTTTTACATTTAGGACTGAACAAAGCGGAACCACATTCTAAATAGTATCGGTTCAATGTGACATTTAAAGCAGCATCAAATGCGCTGTGCAGGGTCGATCAGATTTCTTACCTGCAAGTTCATAGTATTCCTAAGGAAAGAATTGTATCTAGAATAAATCCTAGGTTACACAAACCAGTGGCACCATTAAGTTGATGATCTCCAAGTTGGTAGTTATTTTTGTTATCATGTTGCCCAAAATGCAATACTCATGCCCAGATAACGGCAGTTGCCAGCAATCATTTTACAGTTGACACCAAATTGAGTAACAAGGAAAGAGTTTCTGATGTATTCAGAGAAAATAGGACTGGTGATGAAACACCGTTTTCTTTGCGAGAGTAATCCCCCGTTAGAAAAACGTATTCGGTGTGGACAAACCATACCCGCGGTTCTCAGCTGCAGAGACACCTTCGACGCTGAGTTTATATACTTTTTAATTGTTATCTGTTTCACCGATTGGATAAAGAGTTGTGCATCAAAAGAACGCACGTTGCGAAAGCTTTGCCTTCTTTGTCTATGAAATAACGTTGTAGAAGAAGACAAATCAAGTCTTCAACTCTCGGTTGACGATTGCTATTATATGTACTTGCTCGGTGCACTAACAATACGTCGACTTGTCTTTGACTTGTGCTCTGCCAATTTATTGCACAATTCAAATGCATACCTCGAATAGCTCCATAGAAAAAGAATACTTATGTCATCCCAAAAAGGGATTGAATAACCACGACAGTTATTTTTTGTCCTTTACATTGTTGGTACTACTGGCAACCATTTCTTCTGAATGTGTGGCATAGCCGCATCCTTGTGCTCCCTATTCCTTCCCTATAAAGTGAAAGACTGTTTGGTACCGGCATTAGGCGGGATTTATACTTCCGTCGCGAGGCTGCGCGGCGTTAGGTCTCGAGCATACTTTCTGCTGCGATGGAATTGCGGTGATGAATTGTTTCGCAGAGCCACGCGAAAGGGTGTGGAGTTCCCAGTGCTCGTCGCATCGCCCATCGCTCTGAAAGAGAGAGCGAGGGCGATAGGATCCAGGACCAACGACGTGTGTGTTTGTGTGGATTTACGGTATCATTGCTGATATGAGACAGTGCAAACACGGTCCATTGAGAGGTAATAGAAATAAAAGCACTAAAGTGCTACATTTACTCACTAAGAGAAATAGTCGTCATTGATTGACTCCCGTGATCGTGCAAAAACCTTGGCCACACCGGCTACCGAACCATCAAACCTACACGGTGGCCCAAGGGTGACATCGCTCTTCACTGCGTCAATCGACAATGTTCGATGAAGTGGCATCAGGGCGTGATGAAGCCTTGCGGTCACAGTTGCACGTGCCTTTTTCAGAGCACAGAAGAGCATACCGAATACGTTAACTTGGTTTTGCATTACACGCACGGGATCCTACAGCATACAAGCATTGCATGGCAAAAGCTCACCTATCCTTGTGAGAGAAATACTGGTCTCGCATAGAGGTGTTCTATACACTCGTCGCTGCGCGACGCGTCAATTGGGAGACCAGCACGACCGGCCGCGCCGCTGCGCGATTGCAGTGAGAAAGATTAACGTCAGGGACGGGCGGCCACGACCTTTTGCGCACTACGAACTATGGGCCGAGGATGACTGCGGAGAAGGTCCGGAAGAAACGGGCGCTGTTGAACTAGTGGCGAATTCTGATTTGCTCGCCGAAATAAAGTGCAAATAAAGTGCAAATAAAGAACAACGAGACGAGCTGCTGCATACACTGAGGAAAGAAGCCGGCCAGAAGACTGGGGGAAAGGCTTGCTCAAAAAAATCGTGTAATGGGGGAAAAACTCTGCTGAAAACCATACGGGTAGCTAAACAGTTTATTCTTCAGATAGCGGGCAACCATAAAACACCTTTATAGTAGACCATAAGCGTGCCGAATTCCAGAAAATGGAATTAAATAGCAGCTTTTCTAAGGAGCTGGCTACCATGCACCTAAACGATAAAGGTCGGCTTCAACCAATCCCTGATTTGGGATACGTCACGTCACCTTCTCAGGTATATCTCAAAAAAGGTTATAGGTGCCCAAACATTTTAAGCCTTTTCAACCCGATAGCTTTAATCGATCGCAAAATTATAGTTATCCATGCGAAAATACACAATGAACAATACCCAAATCTGGCTAGAGTTGCGCTCTACATGTTTATTTGGGGAAAATGGCACAATGGTTCACCGTTGGTGGCGAGATCTCTGACTTTGCGCCTAATCTGATGCGGCTGATCGCGCCGCACCGTGCCTATTCCGGCAGAGGGATTCGCCGGATACAGTAACATAATTTCGGTCAAGTGTGGTGTTTTTAGGTAGCGGAGCATAAATGCGTTGCGGCGCTTATTTTAGAAAATGAAAATTTGATAGCTATGCCGATCATCACGCTTCACGCGCAGATATAAACTAGGCTTTACTACCAGTCCTTAGTGGCATTACTTAATGGTCCATCCTTAGCTGATTCCGCCTTACTTTTTTCAAATCCCACGCTGGTCGATAGATGCTTTCGGCACGTCTTCTGAGTCCCAACTCACATTGGACGACGTGCTGGGTATTAGAAAATTCTCACCGTCCTCATCATGCAGTTTGTTCGAACATCCGACAATTCGAAATTCGAGTGAGCCAAAAATGGGATTATTCGATTATTCGTCCATTCGATAATTTTTTGGCAAGGCATAAGTATAATAACCGCCATCTTTGCGAAAATATCTATTCGGGTAAGCTGTCATTGATAAAAGCACTTTTAAAAAGCCAGTAACGAAGAAGTGGAAGTTTCCGTTTCCATCCCAAACAACTAGAGGAACATGCTATACATTGCTATAATCCTTACTTCAAACTATATTAGTGTTCTGTTTGCTAGAAATGTAATTGGTTGCAAAGCTGTTCACAACCCAGGGACCCGTTTCGTCATCCGCTTACCAGCCGGTAACGCTATATGGATTATCTTGTCTGTATCTCTGTACCTCCCTGTATCACTTACTACGTAGGCCGATATGGTGAATCCATTGGGAGATGATACCGGCGGTATCGTTGATGAATCTGGTTCCACCTCTGATTTTGCTTTCAGCAGTACGGCAACTGTTATTTGATTATTTCTTAGGTGCGCCACGAAGTATACATGATTATAACCCCGAAGGTCCGCGAGGAAGCTCGAAAGTATTTCAAATGTCCAAGTTTGGAAGGAGCAGAACTTGAAAATCAGTTCGAGAGTGAAGATATAGGATCACATTGGGAGAAACGAGTTTTCGAAGTGATTATTTCTCCTGTATTATTATTTAATTTACTGTTTCGTTATCCTATTTTATTGTTTTTGCTTTGATCTCGGTGGTAACAGTATTGAGTGCTACGCAAAACAGCGGGTTATGCCATCAAGAATATTAGTTCTGCAATGCATAATTTATGTATAAGCACTCCCTATTGCCGCCGCCTATTACTTTATTGCAAAAAAGTTATCGGCGCTTCTTTTAAAAACAAGTACATGAAAGCGTTTAACAATGTACAGTAGAATTATCGTTTCATCATGACAGCAGGAGTGGAAAATTGCTGAACAGGGACTCTCTCAGGCGTATTCTGAGCGGCGAAACCGAGTACCATTATGAGGATCTTTAGCGTTCAACTAGTAGAAAGGAACGTTCATTTTTGCACGTTCCTTGAACCCAAAGAGCTAAAGATCCTCGAAGTTTACTATGTGAATCGCACAGAGCGCACACATGTGGTAAACTACAGTAATCGAGCACTGAAAACGGGTATCAAATTCGTGATCAGTATCCCTGATAACCCTTAGGCGAAGTCTGGGTGCATTATTTTCGACCTCTGGGTCAGTGAAGTGGCACTAGTGCCGCATCATATTTATCCATGATAATCTCATAGTCAGGAGAGCGTAAATCTAACGAATTGCCAACTTTTACCCTGTCTTCAGCAAAAACTTACAATTTTTAGAAAATTGTCTCACCGCACGTGTTTCATGTTAAGTGAGCCATCCAGCGATACGCAAGAAGGTGACGGTAACCCATTGTGGCTGACCTGCCGGAACTGCAACAGCTTAGCTTTGCAGTAACTAAAACTTGTCTGCAGTCATCAATTTGTCTACTTGTACATCTTCGAACGGCAGCACGTAACACTGGAGGTGTGGGCGGGACTCAAATTTCTGGCCCTACGTTTGTAAAGCTCCGCCAGTTTCCATTGAGCT
Organism: Heligmosomoides polygyrus polygyrus; assembly: GCA_947396885.1. NCBI lineage: Eukaryota > Metazoa > Nematoda > Chromadorea > Rhabditida > Heligmosomidae > Heligmosomoides > Heligmosomoides polygyrus. Next base: position 76,375,974 of record OX377204.1, on the reverse strand, counting down.
ATCGAACTGCTTGCTCCGAGATCCTTCACCATCTCCCTTATTTTCACGTGGAACACGCACCTACTGTCAGATGCTAACTGCACTTCCTTCTATGACGGCTGCTTCCCGTAGGCTGGTTAAGGAATGTTGTGCATGATCCCCCTTTTCCTTATGAGGAGTTTGTAGTACTCACAGATTTATCAACTCTAGTAGAGCGGAATCGGAATTCGAATGCGGCTGACGGAAGCAGCCGGGCAGAAGAAAGACGAGACGGGGAATAAACGTTTACTAGGGACCACTGACGACTGACTATGAACTGAGAATGCGGGGTATTTATAGTCAAATGGAAAGCGGCGGGACTAAGTGTCGCTCCAGAATTACGAGGTAGTATTACTTCCGCGGAGTGATCATACGAAGCTAGACATCACTAGACTGTTCAATGTTGATCGCAATGGATAATACACGCCATGAGGAGGGAATGAGGCAACGATGGCAGCGTCATACAAGGATCAGTGTTGACTTGCATAGTCTGACCTCCTTTCAGACCTACTTTTCCACTCTTCGAAGGGTGCAGATTCTTATAGTGGTATACGTTTTCGTCTTCGGACATACGCCTGGGACAGTTCCCTTTCAAGCAAATACACAATACATAGAATTAACCTCATCGTTTTTGACGCTTTCTTGAAACATTCCAAAATGCTATGCTTTGGGGATTTTTGTGGGTAACCATTCTCATCAATAGCGTTTTGCTGCGCTTGCACTGGAGAAAAGATATATACGCGCTAAACAATTGTGTTTAATAATTTTTAAAAATATAACTAGTTCTGAAACGCTTGTAAACCCATAAAGCCGTTAATCGCTTCCGTACGTTCATCACAGGCGTTATCTCTGGACCATTTATTGGTTTGGTTACTGGTTTGTACTGCACTTCCATCCCTGCTCCGTATCCGTTTTTAATTTGTTGGACGACGTTTTCTGATACCTGGCGCTCCTTGCACGAGATCAGTGGGTCACAAGCAAGTCTTCTGGATGAAGCCGCTCGTCATCTGGCGGCGGTGGTGCGGCTTCTCAATCCAAACGCTCGTTGCGCGCCGCTGGTAGCACGTCTGAAGAATCGAGATGTTCATCGGTGACTCTTCTTCTGTGAGGCGTTGGGGCATCATCCAAACATCGTCGATGGTCGAGTATAGGTATAACAACTCTACATTGCTGCCTAATTGATTTGCACACCTATTGAAAGCATCGTCGTTAATAACATACAAATGACTTTGCAAAAGCTGTACGACAAAGTTTGTTTTGCAATACAAATGACCACCTAATGCTATGTATTTTCTCAGCTGTGTTGATCGGACATCTGTTAAGTAATTAGTATTGTTATAACAACTACATCGATAAGTCATGTGTTTACAGCGTCAAAATGGTTATTTTTCGGTACGTGCTGCACGTTCCGGATTTAATTTAAAATGGCTAGTGTTAAAAGTAGGTCTTGGCTTAAAATCGCTGCCCAAAAAGGTTTGAGGTTTATAGGTAATTCCATTCCGTAACTAGGTAACCTGTGACGTGCCATTGCATGACTGTAGACGACAAGACGTTAGCGGGGTAGAACAACAATATAGGACATTTACTCAAAGATTAGAGTGGACTCCAAAGGCCCAGACAAGGAAACGACTAACGTAGTTAACATTTTCCAAGGACGAAGCGATGACTGCTGTCACGACTCAAGTGGAGGCTGTGTCACGCATAACTCTAGCACTGTTGGAGGACTCAGGATGGTATCGAGTGAATTACGAATAGGTTATTCAACATTGAATGCGTAGAATATGTGTACTGCTAGTCCACTATACAACTGATAGTCTGTATAGAACCGCACTGGAAACAGGTTTAGGTCACAGCGGCTGTTTTCCAGTAAAAATTGTCCACTCATCAGAAAGAAATGTCCACAAGCAATTTACTAGCAGCAGCCCATACTCAATATACACAATGCAACTGTTTTTGCTGACTGCATGGTACATTTTTGTATAGGAGCGTGAGGCGCAATCGGAGGTGCCAAGTTATTGCCTCCGCCTGCAGCCGATTCCATGCTCTTGGTTCCCGCTCAGGAAAGCCGGGACTTTCACGCCTCCCGGATCGGTAATTTGATACCAGACCTCTTTGAGGAAGAAAGTGCAGTGAATGGTCCATCGGCTGGCCACCGCAATTCACTGCACAGGCCAAGTGCGCATTCGGCAACGCAATCTACCTGTACACGGCATCGTGTACAGGTAGATTGCGTTGCACATGCGAAAAAAAAACGACTGACACCGTCCTTTATACTTCATCTTCTATCCCTTATAATGAACTTTTCAAAATCTCACAGCGACATGTTTTTTGTGCTCGAATGTTTATCCTCTTATGACCTCCACTTAAGCTTCCACATGCGTTAACCGATTTTACGGTAGGAAAAGCTGCTTATGCAAAGGATTTGAAAAGGCAGCTTCTTATGTGAAGAAACTTTTACCTTTTCCTGTAGAGCGTTCAAAAACAACATATTTCAAGACCGCTTACAGTTGATCACACTATCTATCGAAAGGCTGAGTACTAGCAGTCGTTAATGAGAAAAATTAGAGGTTTCGAACCAACAATGAAATCAATGTGTTCTAGTAAGCACCGTTTGAAAAGATATTAATAGTTTTCATATTTCAAAGGTTGCAGTAATGCAGAAGAAATGGCGTGGGGTCGAGGACTCGGATGCGATTTCGTTAAGTCAAGCTGCCTGACATGGATGAAGTCTCACCGAGCAAATCCTTATCCGTTTTGCACGGTGTTCGGCGATGAGAGGTGAAAATGTTTAGTCGCTCTCCATGTCTCAACATCCATGTTACCGTCTGTTGTCATCTTACCTTTGGGAAGGTCCATGTAATTTAGGAAAAAATGCAGTTTTGCCCTATGAAAAGGAATTCCTGCGGCAACGAAATGCCTATAGTCTTTGTCGAGAGAAAAAAACAGTTACGTCACCCTTGGTGGTAGAGTATAGATGTATATATGATATAGAGTATATATGATCAAGGCAACTTTTGGATCAGCAGCCGGCGAAACTGTTGGTTGGGTTTTGCTCCAAAAGTTGAATAGCAGTCGGCCGAAGTCAAATTATTTCATAGATTAGTTTTTGTTGAGCCTGTATAGTGCCACTACATTCTTGTGGTCCTATCCCAGACAATTAACTCTATTAGGGGGGCCAGAAGTAATGAAACACCCCATGCCGTGTCGATATATTTCGTGGCTGGAGTCTGGTTTCGTGCTTATCGTATTCTTATGTTTGTATGCTACTTACTGAAGCTCATCTGAGAAGTTACCCCTCGGCCCTGTCCAGAAAAAAGAAGAAACCCCAGTCTGTCTCATGCCGAAACCCCAGTCTGACGAGTCGACCTGTGTCGCGCAAATCTCGCCCAATTCCCAACACCGAGCAGCCTGGGCTCAATATTCACGCAAGATGAGAAGTACGTCTTCTTCCTTAACCCTGCCAAGCAGCGAGTCTGGGTGAGGCCTGGTGACCTGTTACCGACCTTCGTTGCGAGATGTTCACAGCTAGAAGCACCTTTGGAGCTTTTGGGTCTGCGCCCATGGATCGGTTTACCGGAAGCTATTTTCCAAGAGCACTACGATGAACACCAAGGCCATGGTGAACGAAATAGAGGAGATGGGCCGGCGACTCGCTCTTACCCATTCGCAGCGCTTCAAGAAGGTTCTCCTCTTCGACAACGCCGCACCCCATCGGGAACAAGTAACCACGGATAAGCTTGGCCAGCTGGGCTACGTTCACATGCCTCACCCACCGTATTCGCCGGACATCTCTCTATGCGACTGCCACTACTTCTTGAGCCTACAGGACTTCCTGGTGGGAACTGACACAAAAACCCAAGCAGTTTTTGACAACAATATCGAGCAGTTGATCAACACCATGCAGTTCTGGAAGGATGGGATCAGGACGTTGGCTGAACGATGGCAACAAGGTCACTGCCCTTGATGGTAAATACACTACTCAGCGTAGTTGAGTTGTAATTGAGTTATAAGGAGATAAAGATTTTTTCAATTTGTCTCATTACTTTTGCCCCCCCCCCCCCAATAAATGGACATCGATAACGTGAATAATAAGTGACTGTGCGGTATTGATAATTTGCAATGACGCTTTCGCATCGGTCGCTACACTCAAGGGGTTCGGCGAGGATCCTTTCACTACAAGGCCCTCACCAACGGGAATGCAACCATCAGCTGCAAGGACAGATAGTTCAATACGGAGTCACATAGACAACCTACAGTCGACGTGGTAAACGGTGACAGATCAAAACTCGTTCAGGAAATCAATTTTCCAATTTTACGCCCAATTTTTTAATAGGCATCCCAGGCTTCATCCAGCTATACTGGTTTCGAATCGAAGATTCATTGGAGATTTAAAACACTTTCTGGCAAAATCCTTCCATCATCCGTTGTGTGGACGAACAATTGAACGTCAAACAAACGTATGAATGAGTTATCTTAAACAGTACGATAGCTGTAAAATACATATACTGTGGTTTTTCAACGCTATGGTGGCGTAGAGTACTTTTTCATGATATGAGCGATTGAACTTGCTTGGACTTTCGTCAACCTTGTTCAAACAACCTCCGCATGTTTTCCTAGATGATAAACAACAATTTGAAGTGCATAAGAACCCTACTGCTTCTCATTTCTACTTCGTTCAGATGCAGCGACAATCGAATGACGAAAGTTGGCTGCAATTTGATGGCACCCAGAGAGGATCCTCCGCTTGAATACAACTACAATATTGAAAACCTGTATCGCGATCAAGAAGGAAACTCAGTAAAAGGAGTTGGTAGCGTAGCTCAAGCAGATTATTGTCCCTACTACGCGGTATGCTGCACACAAATGCTTTGTATCACTTAACTTTAATTCGGCTCATCATCATAAAATAAGCTATGAATAATTCGATAAAGTTGGAAGGCCCGCTCCGTTTAACACTTGTCAAATGCGTCTGATAGGGAAAAGCGTGTTTTCAAGATCGCGCTCTGCTCAACTTCCTAGGACTAAAGCTACAACCGAACTCTAAAGTCTACATCACTTTCCCGTCTACAGTAACGTTTCGCAATAACACAAGCTCTTCAGTTGTCCTATAGGAAATGTTTTTTCCATAAGAAGTCAATAGAAGCTCGAGAGCAATGGAAGCTAGAGAGACACGAACACCAATTATGTTGTCGGCCACAGTCACCTGTATGAGCTATCAGCTGTTGTTCCGTTGATGATAGAGGTGCTTAAGGCAGAACTTCGCTCTAACAGCTTATATCCTAGATACTAACCACTTGGGGCTTAAAGAAACTGACTTGAATCATTTCTATCCCTTAGTATGAGTGGCGGCTGCATGCTGATGTCAGCGGCCGGCTCATACCGATATACATGTGGGGAGGGAAACTGCTGATGGGGTCCCACAAGGTGTGGATGTTGCATCGGTAAAGAAACATTGGTGTTGTAATGGTGTAGAGCGTTCCCGCTCAATCAGCAGGAGGAACGGGTTCGAGTCCCCTTTGGCGCTACAGTTTTGATCTCAACAAAACATCGTTGTAACTGCTCTCAAGGGTGATTTACAGGCCCCTTGTTAGTAATAGATGACGCTTTTCTCAGAGTGTGAATTGTTGTCACATACTTCGTGTTCCCAAGGTTGCCGAGCCTTCCTAATGTCTTCTGAATATCGCCATCATGTTACTGCCTAAAGACCTTCCTCGTGTCACGTTGCCGCAAAAGTGTTGTGACCTCAAGTGCTGTATCAGTTTGGCCTTTCTCAATATTATGGTTAACGAGCCTACACTGGTCAGCTCGGATTATACATCCTCGTTTGTACTTTTTCAGAGTTTGAGATACCTTACTGATTCTCGATGCGCACGTCCAGGCAAAGCTCAATACAGCAACCACACACTGGAAGTGAGTACAATAACCTGCGACGGAGACTTTCTATATGCCATGGATAATCCTGCTGAAAACTGTATAAAGCCGTAATATAGGTGTTTTCACCGACGGCCAGGTGCTTCAATGTCGGTCAAATTAAGATTGACAACGAATTTGACATCGATGTTATATATCTCTTCCATACTGGATGCTACGAGGTGCGCGAAGCTTGTTTTTGCTTTGAAGGGAATGAATGAGATGTGAGGTTTAACCTCACATCTCATTGCTGTTCGAATCGCGGTAGCAATCCTATCTACTTAGCCAAAACTTGATCGTCCCCTGCGTGTCTGGACTAACGATTTCTCAATGTGCTTGAGGCTGCCTCAAACGTATTGGGTAGAAATTGACGCAGCGCTCATAAGTCGTCTGTGAAATAAAATTTGATCTCTAGCAAACTCCTGTGCTGTACACAAATTTGTGTAAGCCTTGGAAATGTAGCTTCTTAAGGTAAAAGAAAAGAAGGGATTCTCAGCCTTTACAATGGAAGCGATTGCCTACATCAGATCACCCTATTCTTCCTCGAACAACCACTTTAATACCTAGCAGGGAAGCTCAAGGCTGCCTTATTGCTATTCAAATAGCTTAGAAGAAACAACATAAGAGGTTTGCGCAGTTATAAGGCGGATCAACCTTCCGAATTGGACAGTGTATGCATACCAAGTGGCTCCTGCAGCAGTATCAGCCGGTCGCCGCGAATTTTCATAAGTTGTGAGGCCAGATTTATGAATGACCTTAGCCAGGGTTATGTGGGTAGAGGATAAAAATGAAGCATTATCTTTTTTTATAAAAGCGTGAAGATGGGTTAATCATGGAATAGAATTATTTCATTCACAGAATTGTTTTGTATAATATTATGAATACCAGTCTCGCCCTCCACTCACTATCTGTTTGTAAACTCTTCTACCATTACCTCACTAATCGTGAATCCGGCGTCAGATCACTCCCATCAGTATCATATCTATTAGGCTGCCGCAAAATTAATCTCCGTTTCGAGGTATATTTTAAAAAAATAAGTTATCATTCTGCCTGGAAAGCCACACACGTCGTTTGGCAGGGCTTTTTCAAAAAAGATATGCGGATGTCGCTCTAGTTTTTCTAGCTAACTTTACATGGCTCCGTAAAATCATGAGCCGACATGACTATCGAGTCACCATGCTTTACGTTTTAAATTGGGGCATACGCGTAAGCATCACGTAACCTCATAAGCGCTTTTGCTACAGACTGTTCTTGCGGACGGAGATGCGGTGAGGCTCTGCTTTGAAAAATTCGCTTCTGGCAACTCTGATCTCGAAGAAAACCCGGTCGCAGGCACATGTCGTCGCTTGACGATGAAGTCTTGAGGAGAGCAGTGGAAGCAAATCCGGAATACACATGCGTTAGCAGAGGACCTTGGCGTAGATCATAGCATGGTAGCAACAGATTTGGTGAGAATCCAGAAGTGAAGAAGGTGTCGAAGGTTGTACCTCATGAGCAGACCGATGAGCAGCGTACGGCACGTTTCGACATTTGCTCCAACCTACTAATTCGCTTTAAAGTCTTTTTTAAGCAGTGTTATAACTGTAGATGAAAAATAAAATGGGTACTTTTCAATAACAGAAAGCGGGGATTTCTCTGGGTAGGAAAGGATGCTCCTCCAACATTGAACCCGACCTTCACCCCGAAAATTATGCTTAATTTGTTATGGTGTTGTAACGGTGTAATCCATTGTAGCTTTTTGCAACCTGATCAGCAGGCAGAGTCTTAGTGCTGTGATTTACCAGGATACTATCTCAACGGTAGGTCGGAACGGCGCAAGTGTTGTATATGGCAGAACCGCCTCTTCCTGGAAAGTAACAAACTGCAGATATCTCGACCGCAATACAACCCTGCGCAGAGTTAGGGGCGACGGAAGTCGCGTGTTGGCGCCCTGTTGATTCACGTGCTGCACCAGCTGACGGCGCGCGCGGGGATGAGGGGTCGTATCGCGGCTGCAGCGCAGTGCACAGGTGGCGTAGTATGGAAGAACTCGGGCTCGTGGACGAGGGGTCGTGGGTTTGGATCCCGCAGACGACGTTTGTCTTGCACTTTTGCAAAATCCATGTTCATCATATAGGTAACCCACCTAGGGGTATTATAATGTGTTATAGAGCATGTTTATATATAACATACGCTTCAAACTACAGATTAGCTAAAATGTGTCTCTACCTGCCGTCACCGGCAGAAACTTAAAGAATGTAATCCTGTGCCTTCCTGTATCTATATTATCTAGCCGAATCGTGAAGAACGGATATCAGATTCGTGATCAGCACCCCAAATAACCCCCCTAGACAAAGTTTCAGCGAAAAATGTTTTTGACCGAAGTCTTGTCGGTGGAATCGGAACTTTTAACTAGTGCCACAAAATATCTATCGTTACATAACTATAGCTTCACACAAAATAGGCTTAAAATAAATGACACACAGAAGTGAACATTTTAGCTAATCTGTAGTTTGAAGCATGTGTTATATGTAAGCATGCTCTATAACACACTATAATACCCCTAGGTGGATTACCTATATGACAAACATGGATTTTGCAAAAGTGCCAAATAAATGCAGTCTCGGGGATCCAAACCCCGACCCCTCGTTCACGAGCCCGAGCCTTTCCCTACTACGCCACTTGCGCACTGCGCTGATCCGCGATACGAGCCCTCATCCCGCGCGCGCCCGTCAGCTGTGGAGCACGTGAATCAACAGGGCGCCAACACGCGACTTCCGTCGCCCCTAACTCCGCGCAGAGTTGTATTGAAGTCGAGATACCTGCAGTTTGTTACTACCCAGAGGAGAGGCGGTTCTGCCCATATACAATATTTGCGCCGTTCCGACCTACCGTTGAGATAGTATCTGGTTAGACCAAATGTATGACGAGTTGCGAAAATTGCGGCCGACAGTGGTGAATAGAGGAGGGCCGCTCCTACTGCAGGACAACGCAAGGCTACACACCTCACAAATCATTCGGCAAAAATTGACCCCTTTTGTTTAGAACTTCTCTCTCACACGCCATATTTTCCCGTCCTTTTTCCGACTGGCTATCATGTTCCAAGCTCTTGGTTCTTATTTGCATCAGGAACATTTCACTAATTTGGCCGATGTCGAATGCTCCCTCCTTGATTTCTTTAATTCCTGTGATCTCAGTTTTTGTTTGAAGGACTGGATTCATTATATGTTTAATGACAGACATTTATTCAAGTACTTTTTTCTTTGATTAATAAAGTTGTGTTTATGCTGAATTATAGCAGTTTGAAGTAAGCGGTCCGTTTCGTATCAATTTTGCGGCAGCGTAATATTACGATGCGTACTCCGTTGAGGGAGAAAGCCTTTTGAGCATCTGGAAAAAAATCCTTCCATTTACAACATCAGTTTTATTTTTCCCTTATCTTTGATAGGGAGCGTAGATGCTGCACTGAGTGGTCGTATTCGATTATTCGATTGTTGATAGGAGTGAAGGTGGCCTGCAATAATGTTTTAGGGAGAGATGGAAAATTGACCAGGGAAATGTGTCAGGCGTATGTTTGAACGAACAAAATGAATACAACTATGAGAGTCTCCACCCTTAACATGGTAGCAAAGTTGGTACCATTTTGTGCAGTGTCCTTGAACCTAAGGAGCTAGGGATACTCAAAGTTTACTATGGGGTCGCATGCGCACGTGCTAATCTACCATAATCGGCCGAAATTTTAAAAAGGGATACCACACTTCCGATCAGCGCCCCAAACAACCCCTTAGGCAAGGTTTGGGTGAAATTTTATCTACACCTTCTCGAACTCGACCAATGAGATAGGAGTTGCGAAAGCGTAATAGTGCCGCTTCAGATTTAGCCATGACAATCGCATACTCCGGGGATCGTACACTCATATCACAACAAACTATCGTGATCAACATTTTTAGAGATGTCTCTAAACTTCTATCTTCAGTAAAAAATCTATATTTAACATTTTTAATTGGTCGGCTTGCCAGACGGCTTTCATGATCAACCTGCCCCCGTCTAGCGATACGCTAGAATGTGACGGTGACCTATATTCGCTGAACTGTTGCTACTGCAGTAGCTATTTGCTCGTCATCATCAATGTGCCTAGTTGTACACCTTCACATGCAGTGGGATACAAGTGAACTTGTGCAACGATTGGCTGTCCTTCTTTGATCATGTTGCGAATCGGTGGCCCCACTCGCGAGGGAGCATGCCCTGTTGAGTGTGGTCCCCCATTCACCCCGTGGTGCTACGTAGTACCAGGAGACCCAAGATCCAGGGGGTATACGGGGAACCCCATGGTGTGAATAGGCCACGCCCCCTCTTCCCTGGCAGACGGGTCCCGCGTGGTGACTTCTAACCCCCGCGCTGGGCAGCGCCTGGATTGACGCACGCCCGCACCACGCATCAGCCGCGGGTGCTACTGTATTAACCCGGACTGTATTGAACACACACACAACCCCCGAATACTACATGACGACCCCATGGTACCCAACTACAACACTAACCCCTAACTAACCCACTAGCAACAACAACAACAAATATACATAGCAATACCAATACCCATAGACACTGATAGGAGACTCACCACCTTCCTCGTCGAAGACAGCACAGTAGATAGATATAACCACGGTTCATTCCATATAGCAACATCACACAGCCACATCAGTATAATATCGGGGAAGGACGCTAGATAATATGGAATACAGGCTAGATGGGACCGCTCCGGCTAGAAGGACTGGTAATGCCCATGTAGCCAAGGGTTCTATCAGAAATCTGCAAAAAATACAATGCGCATATGGAGAGGGCAGCTGGAAATTTTTTCACTGAAAACGTAGTTGGCGGCTTATAGCCGAATATATGTATAATAAAAACTAGGGAGGTGAGAGATAGCAAACAAGGAATGAAAATCAGAATATACAGAAGTCCAACAAGACGTTGGTGGAATCGAGCACCTGACCCTACGCCTATTAACCACCGTCGCTCCCCGGTGAGCCACCGGACTGCTTGCAACAATTCCTTACACTACCTCACTTATCTCCACGAACGGCAAGCACAAACTTGTTAGGTGCGTGCTGACAGTTCAATTCAGTATTGGACTTTCAGGGGCCCCTGACTCCTAGGTTTGAGGACTTTGCAAAAATGAAGCCTACCTTCCCACTATTTCAGGGGTGGAGACCCTCGAAGTGGCATTCGTTTTCGCCATTCAGAAATACGAGTAAGACACTTTTCTGGTGAGTTGTAGGGCTGCGAAGGGTAGACAAATGAATACACACCTTTTGTAGCTTTTAGGGGACGTTCGGAGCGTTCGCCCAACAACTCGAAGCCCACTGTCGGTGCGACGCAATCACCGCGTCGCGCTCTCCTGCGAGCGTGTTGGTGCTATGAACATCATGCGTTCGAAACGATAGCATAGTAGCTAATCACCAAGCAATGAGCAAATCGCTCAGCAACGAACAGCGATGTCATCATCGCGTGGCAATGCTGATAATTACGTGCGATAAGGTGTTCGCTGCACAACAGGTCATGAATATCCTAGCGATGAGGCGACGCCACGTCGCTCGATCGATATGGGAGATTATCATTACGTCGCGTCGCGCCGCGATGCTGCTTTGAACGCCCCCTTAGGCTCTCAGCTCCTTGAGCACTACTGCGTAGATGATGCACTGAGTGATCGTATTCTTATTCGACCACAGCGTAGCCACCTATTAATACCTAATCCCAACGACAGAAGGCGTGATGGAGGTACTAGCACCTCCAGTAGGACAGTGCTTGCCCAAACTGATAATTCCACCAAGCAAATTATGGGTTGGTAAGATTACATAATAAATAAAGGATAAAGGACGGCGTTACTCAATCCCTTCTGGATGCGCCAGCGCATTCTACTTCTACGGGATGTTGTGGAGGCGACGTGAATGCGTATTTGGCCATACAATGAATTGCGGTCGCCAGCCGATGAACAAGTCAGCGCTTTATCCTTCAAGGGCAAGTCTGGTACCAAAACACCGACCCCGGAGGGATGGAAGGCTTGGTTGGCCTGGGCGGGAAATCCGAACCAGGAACCTGGTATCGGGTGCACACGACAGTTGTGCCTGCCTCCTCCGACTGCGCTACACGCGCCCCTCGGCTGCAAGATTACATAGTGGATGAAATTCGTGTGGCACGTTATCATAGCTATGTGATTCATCTAAAAACACCATTTACGAATTCACATTCACCGGTACCTATTTACACACTGGGCGCTTGATGCACAGCTCAGGAGGTGCGGGTGTCGCGTGCACCCGATTCCAGGTTCCTAGCTCGGATTTTCCGCCCAGGTCAATCAAACTTTTCATCGGGGTCGGTGAATTAATATCAGACTTGTCTGGGAAGGGTAGAGCGCAGACTTGTTCATCGGGTGGCAACCGCAAGTCATAGTATGGGCAAATAAGCATTTAAATCACCTTCGCGACATCGCTAGAAGTAGATCGCGTGGCGCATCCGGAACGGATTGAATAATGCCGTGCATCATTATTAACTTTCACACATCACTGAAGCATTTACAATGCTGAGATAATTTAGAGATGATTGAGATTTATAATGATGAAGAAGAGCTTTACTGTTCAGTAGAGCAACTCCCTCGATTTGTTTAATTTCAGATTAGCTGCAGAGACGAACTACTACTAGTCAAGGGATATAGAACAAAATTCTATCGGTGCAAACCAGGACAGACCATTCATATTGTAAAGGTGACAAACACGGATCTTTTCCTAAGAAGATTATTTTTCGAACTTGTAGAGGCTTAAATGAGTGGTTTATTTTATTTCCCTACAGAGGGCGACATAGTTGTGACAATACGTTTGCATCTTTAAAGACCCTGTGTCGTTACTGGGTTCGATGTAAATACTTTCTGACGGTCCACCCTGAGACAAACGTGGGCTCATGTGACCTTGCGTTTTACGGTGAGCGACAGAGATTCACTGCCATTGCTCTTCCTTGTAGTCCTGTTCTTCGACAATGTAGTGGTGGTCCGCGAAATCTAGAGCATCACTGATTATGCTTGTGCCATGAGCTCTGATCGGCACGTGGAATTCAGCTTTTTTTCTTCATAAAAAGTTGGCATCATGATGTCCCTCCGGTTTTTGTTTATGTGCTTCCGAAGACTGCTATAACGGTGGGCCCACTAAAACTAATGTTCTGATTGAACCATCCAGGATGTGCCTCGCAATCCTCTGTCAGTACGACCAGTCGTGCGAAAGAAGTACATATTATCGTCGGCCAAAGGAATTACAGAAGAGTACGAGCGATTCGAAGCACTAGGTATAGTAACAGATCTATCTCACGAAGAGAAGAATAGGACGCGTATAGGATTACTGCTTAAGGATTGCGTAAATATTATTCCATTATGCAGACGGTTACAGATTAAGCTGCTAATGTGCGAATTAACGAACTTTATCAGCTTCCTATTAAACTAATTCGATGGTTTCGTTTTCATAACGGCACCAGCATAAATAGATACATTATTAACGCCAGGACTGCTACTATTAAAGTTTTTACTAAACGATGGTAGTGCTGATCCAAAAAAAAAACAAACAATTAGCACATGACTATTAGGTGTACAATCGTATTTCAGCTATTTCAGTAAGCCCATTCCTATCTCAGTAATCGGCAAAACCGAATTAAACTCGTTTGTTGGTCATATTTAGAAATCAGATTACTTGTCTGCTGCCCCTGCTGAATTACTATTAGATGGCATGCCTCTAAATCGCCTGCCTACCTTCCGTTTTACTTAGCTATCTATTTTCACTCGTGTCTTAAACAGTGTGTGTGATATAAATTGATGGATAAATAAGCGATTTAGTACCTAGAGTTTACAGTATACAGAATAAGAATGTTTTGGTGAGGTGAAACGTGAAATAGCTGTGCTAGAATTAAATAAACTTTTGAGGAGAGACTAATTGTTAGCACAAGAAGAGGATCTAACCATAAGAGATTTTTTAAGCCTTTTACCTGGGCTAGAGAGCGTGTGCTTTCAAAATCTTATGGAGTAAAGTAGTATTCGCCGTTTGGCTTCCAAGTTTTGTATCGCTACTGACTTTGAGTCAAGAATGACTCAAATAATGTGTAGTGCTCATAAATGAGTGCGTCACCACACAAAATTGCAGCCACACAGAGAAATGCTACTGACGAAAGCATTGTTAGTCACCCTTTAATAAATAAAACACAAGATAAATGATTTTAAATGGCTTATTCTATTTCTCCGTTTTATGTTGAGAAGGGCATTGCACACAGCTTCGAGTTCTTTGCCTTGCGCTACATGTCTTGAAGCAGTAGCGTAAGTCTATTTGTGCTCGAAATCTCGAGACAATTGCAGAACTCTTAAGACAAATCTTGAGACTAACTAGAAGACGGAGTTTTTCCGCTGGTCATTGTAGCTGCAAACTAGGTGTATGGGTCACTTAAACTACCTTGAGCTCCTCTATAATTTCTTCCGAATTTTCGTAGTTGGACAAGCAAATCAAACCTATGTCCTCATCCTCAATATTTATTTATTTATTTATTTATCTGTTCTTGTTGCACTGCTCATTACAGCTCCTGTCTAATCTATTAAACGAAATTCTGAGAATTGGGTGGAAATTAGTGCTTGTCGGAAGATGCGGAAAATATAATAACATTCCCACAGATACGTTCGAATTGAACCGATGTATAATAGAGATGCTACACGAAAGAGTGAACAGCAAAATTAACCAGCCTTCAGGCAGAAATTATCTTCAAAGCGTGGAGGAAGAAGAGGTACGCAGTCACCTGTAATCACCTGTCGTCCCGTTGGTCATCGAATTGCTCGAGCGGGCACAGCAGCGTCTCCATTCGCCCCTGTCGCGTGCCAGAATGGCACAATGGATCCTCCTCGCTCGAGGGAAACGGAAAGCGTCATATCGGACGTTCTGGGCTTTCACGAAGAAGTCCGACCAACGCGTTGGTGGGCATCCTGGTGTTCTCTTGACATCGCGCGGAATCCAGTCTGTGATAGCTCTCGTCCAGTTGTGCCTGCGAATCGCATCACGTGGCCGGCCCACCTAATTTTCGACGACTTGGCCTATGCGACAGCGTCTTCGATCTTCGAACGTCGGCGAAGCTCGGAACTAAGGAGGCCTTCTCTCACTTGCGTGAATCGTGTAACTCCGAGCATCGTCCTATCGACTCCACGCTGCGCGACGCTGATCGCGTGTTCATCCTGCTTTCGAATAGCTCAAGTCTCTAAGGTGTATGTTGGGGCAGGAAGGAACAGTTGAGTCGAATAGGTGGGCACGGAGTCGGACATTTTTCGTCTTCTCACGACTTCTTCGACGCTCTTGAAAGCTTCCCAAGCCGCTCGTTTCCTCCTGCTCAGCTCCGGCGCTAGGTCGTTGGCCATATTGACTTCGCGACCTAGATACACATAGCTGGAGCACTCGGAGATTTTCGTTCCGTTGAGCGAGAATGGGGCATCAGAAAAGGGTCCGTTCCTTATGAACATCGTTTTCGTAAGATTCAGCTGCAATCCAAGTTCCCACATACCGATCGAAGTCGGCCAGCATTCGCTCCACCTAACTGATGCTCGGTGTTATGAGCACGATGTCGTCAGCGAAGCGCAGATGGTGCAGACCGTCGATCTTCACTCCCATATCTTCCCGTTCAGTTTGCGCATGACGTTTTCGAGGGTTGCGTTGAAGAGCTTCGGGTATATGGTATCCCCCTGCCGAACCCCTCTCTTCACGTCGATGACGACGTCGTTGTAGAATGGAGAGATCTTGGTCGTGAATCCATCGTACAGTTCTCGAAGGACTCTGATGTTCTGAGTAGGAACGCCCTGAGCAGGGTCTTGATAACCGCTTCTGTTTCAACGGAGTCGAATGCTTTCTTCAGTTCGATGAACGTAAGCACAGCGGAAGCTCGTACTCTCGCGACACTTCGTAATGGTGTGTATGTGAAAAATATAACTTGGGGGACGACAAGGGCGGTAGGGAATCGTCAAGGTAGGTGACTAATAGCGGCCCGTCCTAAGTTTAAGTCGATTAAAAGAGACGCTACTCACCGATATCCGTCGATGCCGAGTGTCTTCGCGGAATACTACCTGGACGTCGTCTTCGTAGCAGCCGAGTATGCAGCTGAATCAGTAGGCCGAGTCGAAATAGCGAATCTTCGTCCGTCGTAGTCGATTAGTCGACGAAGACCCCGACGATAGTCCTTGAAGGGAGCGAAGTGAGCTCCTTGGCCTCCTTAGGATTTAAACACTGCCACCGCGCCGCCTTCCCCACGGGAGCTCTCGTCCTCTGGTTCTTTAATAGTTGATTGGAGCAGCCTTGCTCCCGTCGCGTCTGTGTCCTGCGTTTTCCTTTTCTTTTTCTTTCTTTTCTTTAGTTTAGCAAAAATAACACAACAAGGTTATTGTTTCACGCTAATCGTGACACTCCGGCCTACGCATTGGATTGGGTGGGTCTCAATGACGAGCTGGTGCTCGCATTAGGACCTCCTCGTAGTGCTTCCTCTCCTCAGGAAGAGTGCACAATGCGGTATTGTGGGATTTACCTCCACAATAATAACAACTCTCTGGCTGGCGGCACTCCTCACGCGGGCAGCGTCCAAGGCACTTGAGACAGTATCCGCGCCTCTCCACGAGTGTTCTTCTGTCCTCTGTCTGAGGGTAGACTGAGCAGGAGTCGGTCGCATGAGTCCCCTCGGCCCGGCAGAATCTGCAGCGGACTAATACCCCATCTCGATAGAGTGCGTAGGGTGCGTGTCCGACTCTCCCCTCGGGGCATTCCACTAGCGATTTGAGTTGGGACGTCGCCACTCGCACCTCGAACGCTTCACGCTTCTTCTTGGGAAACGGCTCTCCTGCAGTTGGAGAGCGTCTGCTGGTGGTCGGTTGATCCGTCACCGACGTCTCGTCTTCTTCGCCATACATCAGGACGACAGCATGTACTCTGTCCTTATCTGGTAAGACATTAGCTTCTTTTCAATGCGGTTCGGTCGGTCCCTCAGTCTGCTCCTTTAGGCTTTCAGGAGCACTTGCTTTCGGGTTCCGATGTTTTGTACCAGCTTCAGCGTCCTCACGCCGAAGCTCACCAGGTCATTGCGTGTCAGCGGTCTGGCTTCTTCCTTTTCTTCAGTTTCCTCGGGTTCGTCCACGGGCGGTTTATCCGTCTCGTCTCCCTCCTCACTCTCTTGCCTTGGGGCTCGTCCGTGGGCGAGTCTTCTTTTTCTTCTTCTTCATCAAAATCTCCGAGGTCCAGTAAGTCTTCCTGTTCCTCATCATCCGAGACCGGGACGCATTTCTTCAAGTCCTCATCTGCCATCCTGAAAAACGTGGAAGGTATTCTTACATTAGAACTAGCACTACTAGCTACGGATTTTAGATTATCAGCAGGTTCAAGCAATAGTTTTCTCGACACAATTCTTCTCACGTTCTTCTATAATTTGCAGCTGGTAGACTTCGTACTCAGCTTCATCGAAGGGATATCTAGGTCTTCTTTGAGGACGAAGATTGTAAGCTTGATCTTGACGCCACGGGGACTTCTCTCCTACGCTCCGGGACTTCTCTCTCCAGAGTTTCTTCTTCGAGTAAAGTATCTTCTGACCGTTGTCCCGTTTCTTGTCGAATCTCGAGGGGGATTAACAGGTTCGGCGGTCTTCTGATAGTGCCTCCTCCTCCGATCCGAAGCTCTGCTTCGCTTGTTTGACCATCCTCGAACCTCACGACATCCAAGATCCTTCCAGCTTCCACGAGTTTCCGTGGGGGTATCGAGTTTGATACGAGCACGACCTCCCCGGGCGTGGAGTTTTGGCGGAAGTTTTTCCCTCTTGCAAGATCTTCTTGTGGAATTCTCGTAGTTCCTTGAGGTAATAGTCCCTGCCAAGCCGCCCAGAACTTGTCAACTCTCTGAACTGAGTCTTTCAAGGCCTCATTTGCTTGAGACTTGGTCCTCAACTTGGAAGCTTCTTGTGTGGTGAGATAGTTGGTGTCTTCTTGAGGATCACAGGAACTGGACATGATCATGTCCTTCTGGATGAAGTCTATAGGACGGATTATTACTACACTGTCCAGTTCTGAGTCCTGATATTGTTCAATGGTTCGCGAATTCAGAGATGCTTCTATTTCAGTTAGTAGCGTCCCGAAGTTCTTCTTCCAATATCGTCGTTTTGAGCACTTTCTGAAGGGACCTCTTTATCGACTGTATTAGTCTCTCATAGAATCCGCCTTGCCAAAGTGCAAATGGCGTGATGTTCTTCCACTCGATTTCTTCGCTTGAAGCGAAACTCATGATTTCTTCTGGAGGTTCCCTGACTTCGGAACTGTTTTGCGCTGGTAGTCCCGTACTTTCGTTCAAAACTTCGGCTCCTAATACTAAGGTGGGAGCGTTGTCGCTGGTTACTGACTTCGGGACTCCTCTTCTAGCTATGAATCGTCTCATAGCGTTTATGAACGATGTCGTGGTATTGTTCTTCACGAGTTCCAAGTGAATGAGACGTGTCGAAGTACACGTCATTATGCAACCATAGCACTTCTTTGGCATTCCTTCTTCTTTTATCCATAGTGGGCCGTAGTAATCGAGCCCTATGTGTTCAAACGGCCTCGTTCTGACTGCTCTTCTCTCGGGTAGTTCTGCCGTGTCCGGATACCGGTATGGGAGATTGTTGAACCGCTGACAGTTCACACAAGTCCTGATGAACTTCTTCACTTGTTGACGTAGTTTCGGTATCCAGTATCGGTTTCTGACGTTGCACATCGTATGTGCTATGCTGCAATGGAGACGACTATGGGCTTCTTCGATCAGAAATTGAGCCATCTTGGTGTTAGGTGCTATCAGCACTGGTGTTTTGGCTTCTTGCTGGAGCGTGCTGTTCCTCAGTCTTCCATATCACTTTAGCAGATGGTCTCTGTCGTCTTCTTCACGTTGAGATTTTCAGCTTCTTCAATAAGTCTTCTGTAACTTCTTCCTGTTGATGGATCCGGAGTAGAAAGTTCCTTGCTGTCGACATTTCTTGACTGGAAGGAATTCGTTTCTTGAGATCGTTACTGTGTCGATCTCCGGATATTTCTTGAGTATTCCACTCCTTCTTTCCTCCTTGAGTCTTGGTGTTACTTTCCGCAAGAATCTGAGCACGTAAGTGGTTACTCGGATCAGTTTTTTTCATGGAACTCCATCGGTTCCAGTCGATTAGAGTCAGCTTCTCTTGTGAGCGGAACTGGGTGCTCGTCTTCTGGGTCCTTTAATGTGAAAAACCTGCGTTTCTTCGGGCCATTCCTCCGATTCTTTGCGATGAAATTCGGCCGTTCCACCAAATGTGGGTTGTTAGTTCTTCTTTCGATAGTCTCTTGTCGCGCAGTCGGCCGGATTTTCCAGTGTGTTTACGTAACCGAATAGTACCTTTTATATTTTGGGGCTGGAACTGCTGGACTATCCTTTGTATTTCCTTTAATCTGTTGGTAACTAAAATACCTCATTGCTTCTTTCTTCCTTTTTCAACAGCCAATTCAGCACGATTTCAGAGTCTGAAAGCAACCTAACCTCACTGATATGAATAGTATCAGCCAGTTCTTGAAATGTAGTGATACATAACCTAGCAGCAATTGTAATGGCATTTAGCTCTAGCTTAGGAATAGTATGACTGACTTTAATAGACGGCAGTTTAGATTTAGCAGTCAACAACGCATGTTGATTTTCGCTAGTTAGGTAGACTGCCGCCGCCATCGCCAGGGCGCTTGCGTCAGCGAATGCTACTAGTTGATGAGGTTGCTTATGTTGAGACAATCTTCTTTTGAAGTGTCTTTCGAATCCATTCACTGAGCTTCTTATGGCATCCCATTCTTCTTGAATCCTAAGAGCTTTGGTTTCTCTTTTTTGGAGCGGTCTTCTGGTGCCACACGTTGGATGAGCTTCTTGTTGTTTGACGAGAACTCTCTGAGATTCATCTTCAGCTCGCCGAAAATTCTTTTAGAGTTCTTATACTTCTGTAGGCCTTCTTCCACTGTTTCGGCAGTTAGAAACAGGTTGTCCACGTAGAGATTGGTATTAATTTCTTTCGCCAACGACGTGTTCTCTTCACTCTCCAGATGGAATCGGTTCGTAGCTGACAAGAGAAATGGGGACGCATTTAGTCCGAAGGTGACTCCTTGATGAATCGGTAGACGACCACGTTGTTCCTTTCCGGTGGTCGGTGTATGTCCTTCAGCCATAGACATCTGGTCGCATCTTTGTCCGCCTTGTGAAGTCTCACTTGGAGAAAGACCTTTTACACGTCTGAGATGATGGCAATATAACCAGTTCTGAATCTCAGCATCATACCAAAGAGCTTTGGTAACATTGATGGAGAACGTCAATCAATGAAGGCTTTTCTGAGTAGTGAGCTGAAGCATCAAATACTATCCGAATCTTGGTCGTTGTTTTCGATGGCGTCCAGAACCGCTTGGTGGGATAGATAGTGTACTGTGTTCTTCGTTTGCATTTCTTCTGGGGCACTTCTTCGAGTATTCCCTTTTGAACTTGGTCTTTGAAGACTTCGTCGTACTTTTCCATCATCGTCGGTCTCCTTTGTAACGGTTATATGTACCTCTGAGTCTGGCTAGGGCTATCTTGTAGTTGTCCGGAAGTGGTTCATGCTGCTGTTTCCACGGTAGCCTCACATAATATCCGTTGCTTCTTTTGACGGTGGTGTTGCAGAAATTGCGCCAGACTTCTTCATCGCATCTCTGCTTCTCAGTTTTCTCTGGACCTGGGTATTCGTTTATGCCCACTGAATCCATCTTCCAGTACGTGTCTCACAACTCGGCTTCTTCACTGAGGTTGGAGGTACACATAACTTGCCGTTCTTTGGTCGAGTTGTTCTGGCTACTCTGGCTTCCTGACAACATGTATCCGAATAGTGTGGATATGGCGTAAATGCCCGACGGTAGCTTCAACCTTTAATCCGTTGACGAGTCCCATAATAGGTCGCAACCCAATAGTATCCGAGTGTGGTGACTCTTCGACTTCTTCTTCAGTGAGGTCTAAGCCTCTTTCTTTTATAAAGAGCCAGTAGTCTTCACTTAACATCGGTCTTTTGACTTTGCTGGCAATTGTCTTGCTGCCGTAGAGACTAGCTCATATACTTTTCCCAGTTTGTCTTCGAGCAGTACTTTGAGTAACTGGGTATTGTATTCTTCGACAGTCGTCTGTCCGAAGGTCCTTATTTTTAACTTGCTCTTGCCCACAACTGGGAGGTTGATGTCTTTGATTAGCTGTGTGTCGATGAATGACAGCTCGGATCCTGTGTCCAGTAGAATACAGACATCTGTATCCTTTCTTCTCCCAGTATCTTCGCCATTCCTGTGAGGAGGGTTGTTCTTTTCCTCCCCTCATGGCTTCCTGTGACATGGCACACTTCTTCTCTGTCCTCTGGATCGGATTCCGTTCAGACCTTTCGCTTTCTTCGATTTCATTAACATCGCCCGATTTGGATGGGCTAGGCCTATTCTCACGACGTGCCATCGTCATCTCCCTTGCTTGCGGGGACCTAGGACGACCTTTAATAGCACTCGGCTGTGGCCTTGATCCGTTGTCCATGTGTCTTCTTGTTTCTTCCTGTTGCTGTCTTCCTTTACATGTGGACGAATGATGCTTCTTTCCGCATTTGAAGCAGCTGGGACCTTTGCATTCCTTAGCGAGGTGGTTCAGGTTTCCACAGTTGTTGCGACATAGCTTACTCCTGGTTAGGAACAGCAGCCGTTCCTCGAATGGTACCGTCCGGCATTGATACGACTCGTGGTTGTTCCGATGACAATAGATACACTCCTTCTTACTGGGCATGTTGGACGTCCTTCTTTCTTATAGTTTGTCTTTCGACGAGTTGGAGTTTCCTCCTTATTTATTGCTTGCCGCGACCGCTCTGTATACTCCTGCTTGCTTATGATTTCTTCAAGATGTTCTTGGAATTTGTTTCAATTCCACTCTTCTAATGACTGCAGCTTTGCGCGCTTTGCTAGCGCGTTTTCTTGGACGGTGGCGGTCGTATTTTCTGAATATTGTACTCAGTAACCACCTGTGGCTGACGTTCTGCCTTTGGACGTGAGCTGCATCATTGTCGCGGACAAGTCATCCAGTAGCTTTCTCTGAGCTGCTGTGGTCGCATCCTTGGCATGAGCCTCTTCGACTTTCCTGTACAGTTGCTCGATAGCCACTTCTTCTCTGGCGTATTTTTTCTTCAGCCACTGGACTGCCACTTCGTAATTTTCATCGCGAAATTGGAATCCGCCGAGGACTTCTTTGGCTGCTCAGCGCTGCTCAGACTTCTCAGCGTACTTAGCAGGTAGGCAAACTTCCGTAGCACTGGAAGATCCTGCTCGTGGACGATGGAACTGAACAGTCCCCAGTAGGTGTCCCATTCTTCGAGTTTGCCGGAGAATGTCGGTATCTGAATTTGTGGCAAAGCCAGAGGCGGTTCGGTCATCGACGATCTTCTTCGACTTCTTGGTTCGTCTTCCCTTTCCTCGGTCGTGCTGAACATTTCCTTTCCTTTTGCACTTTCCTCTTCTAGGCTTCTTTGCAGTTCGATTCTCATTTCTTCCATCGCCACGATTAGTTCTTCGACTTTCTCCGACGATGTCCCAGGTGCTGGCGATATAGTCTTCACAGGTCCTTAGTTCGGTCGTCTTCACTTCTTCCGGTAGGCTATCGAGTTCCTGTGCCAACTTCTGGACCGCGGCTTCCACCACTCCCTTTTCTTCTTTGAGAGTTGCTATTTTAAGCGCTTGTTTGTGGTGTTTCATTTTTATCCGCGTCCCCTGTGCTTCCTTTTCGCCCTCTATGGGCGCTTGCATTTCCTTCTTGGCAGCCTCGAATAGCTTGCCAAGATAAATTCTCACCTTAGTTAGGCGAGCCTTCGCCGACCGGATTGAAAGAGACATTATTGATTGATTTATTTACTTTTAGAAGCGAGAAGCTATAATTGGAAAGATGAACAGTATTTAGAATAGTTACTTTGCCTACGATTAGGAACAGTAGACGGACTCAACAGTAGAATAAATTTCCTATTGATTTTTTCTTCCTACCGCCCTTATTTTTCTTCCTTAAGTCCTCTTCTTAGAATCCCTGGTGCGTTCTTCTAATGTTTTTCCTGGCGGCCTTCTTAAGTTTTTCTTCTTAAAAACTTCCTAACAGCCGTATCGGCCGATGCACCATGTGAAAAATATAATTTGGGGGACGACAAGAGCGGTAGGGAATCGTCAAGGTAGGTTGACTAATAGCGGCCCGTCTAAGTTTAAGTCGATTAGAAGAGACGCTACTCACCGATATCCGTCCGATGCCGAGCGTCTTCGCGAAATACTACCTGGACGTCGTCTTCGTAGCAGCGAGTATGCAGCTGAATCAGTAGGCTGAGTCGAAATAGCGAATCTTCGTCCGTCGTAGTCGATTAGTCGAAGAAGTCCCCGACGATAGTCCTTGACGTGAGCTCCTTGGGCCTCCTTAGGATTTCAACACTGCCGCCGCGCCGCCTTCCCCACGGAACCTCTCGTCCTCTGGTCCTTTAATTAGTTGATTGGAGCAGCCTTGCTCCCGTCGCGTCTGTGTCCAGCGTTTTCCTTTTCTTTTTCTTTCTTTTCTTCAGTTTAGTAAAAAAGAATAACACAACAGGGTTATTGTGTCACGCTAATCGTGACCGTGTATGTGGTCGATCGTGCTGAATCTACTCCGAAATCCTGCTTGTTCGCATGGCTGTTCTTCGTCCAGCGTTCTGCTGATTCCATTCAGGATGACTCGAGTGAACAGCATGTAGACTCCGGACAGCAGGCAGATCAGGCGGATAGTTGCCAATCTCGTGCACGTCTCCCTTCTTGTACAGCAGGACGGTCTTGCTGGCCTTCCACTGAGATGGAACCTTGCACTCCGACAGGTAGCGTGTGAAGAGCCGCGCCAAGGTGTTGATGAGCGCCGTCGAAAGGTTCTTCAGGTGTTCAGCTCTCATTCCGTCAGGACCGTATGTTGTACGTTTTTTCACCGACGAGATGGCGTGTCGGAATCTCGGAAGGGAGAACAGACGGGACGACGTATCCATCCTGCGGAAGATGGCGTGGGGGCAGTTGGACGTAGCTATCGAAGAGATCGGAGTAGAAGCCGTGGATGACCTCTCCACGGTCCTTCTGGAAGAGGTGACGGTTCCGTCAGGATGTCGGAGAGCGGTCATCTTGGTTTTGAAGTTGGCGAAGTTCCGGCGAGCATTGCGGACGCTCAAACCTGCCTCTGCAGTTTCAGCCAACACTTCCGCTTATCTCTCTTTAAGATCACTCCTTTATCGCCGTTCTGCATAGCCCTCGCAAGCTCGGACGTCAGCTAGTAGTTGCCTGACGTTCGTGCTGCTCCACGCTGGGCGTATAAACTCGAGAGTTTCCGGAGACAGGCGTCTCTTGGTGGTCTTCAAGCTCTCGACTCCCTAGCACTATCGTGGAGATGGTGCACGAAGCGGTCGTATTCCTCGTCGACGTTGTCCATGACGGCATCTTCCCAAAGGCCGGCAAGAGAGGTGTAGAGGTCCCAGTTGATGGTCTTTCTGGGACTCTTCTTCTTGAACTTCGCGGCCTTCTTTCCTTAACACGAAAAGCGGACCTCGCGCGAAGGAGGCGGTGGTCCGATCCCGTGTAGAAGTTGGGGACAACGGAGACGTCGGTCAAGCAATACTTGAGATTGAAGATGATGTGGTCGATCTCGTTGTGGAATTGGACACCGGGGGATTCCCATGTCCATCGTAGGGAGGAGGGCTTCTGAACTGTGAGCTTCCATTGATCGTCTTGGTCGGCATTATAACTCGGACAGCCTTTTACCTTGCTCGTTCCACTCCAAACCGTGAGTTCCGATGTGAAGTTCTTCCGGCGACCTTCGTTTCCCGATGTTGGCGTTGAAGTCGCCGACGATCACCTTGGAGAAGGTGTGATCTTCCTTATAGAACTTCTCCAGCTCCACGTAGAAGGCTTCGACCTCATCGTCGTCGTAGTCGGATGTTGGGGCATACGCGACGAACACAGTCAAATCTGGCGCGGAGCCACAGCGCATCAGTCGCAGACGTACAATTCGGGTTGTCAGAGACTCGTACGAATCTATGTTCATGGCCAGGTGCGTGTTGACGAGGACACCAACGCCGCCTACTCCCCTGCTGTCGCATGTTCCGAGGAACAGTTCTTCTCCGGAGTCGAAGGCGGCGTGTAGAGGGTGGCGTTGTAGGGGGTGGTGTCTTCTTGTCTCGGTCAGTCCGATGCCGTCGTACTTGATCTTCCTGGCTTGCATCATCAGTCCTCAACGGATGCTTCTGATGCGAGCGTGCGGGCGTTATAAGTACAGATCGTCATCCTAGTCCTCTCAATTTGCGCAGCATGGTTAGGTACTGAGATTTTAGCAGCCTCTCCGTACTCTGTCCTTCCCATCGCTATAGAAATATGGGCTCTTTCGGGATCAGGGGAATGAGGCCCTTTAGTGCTGCTTGTGTTGACTTCAATACAACACGGGTAGCTGTTCAGGCTCTGCCCTGCCGGCGAAGAACTCCGGGCAGCCAGCTAGACTGCCCGAAAGGACAAGGCGAGACTTCTGAGGCGGCCTCGAATCGTCTTACGATGTACTCCCCGTCTACCAAGTGCAAGCTTTTGGCCGGGCCGACACAGTTACAATCCGCACAGTCACGGGACACATCCGCGCACACTGTGCATGAACTTGCCGCTCCCACGCACAAGGAACGCGTCGACCCGACACAGCAAGAGCAAGGAGTCCATCCCTTTCATCCCACCTGCGTCTCTGGGCAGTACATGGTCGCATTTGGTTCGCGTTTCGTTCCCCATCCACCACCTGGGAATGCTCCCCGTGGCCCTGCGGCAAGCGGCCGAGATCCCTCTTAGCAGGAGAGCCCGAAGGCTTTTATCGAGGAAGATTCGTGGGGTACACAATTATAGTTAAATGAAGATTTTTATTCAAGGGAACGCTACTTTGTGGGCTGACGCCCGCTTCGTACCGGCCAGGCATCTTAAAATGTAAGCTAGATCAGGCAGGCGCCGCATTCCCCTTTTCTAGTTCTGCACAAAACCTTCTTAGGCGCGGTTCTACGAGTATGTATAGTATCGATGCCAACACCAGCCCGGTTAAAAACCGAAACTACTACTAAAAATCTAACTTTACTAAGAGCCCATTGGCGGAGTTTCAACGTTCTGGAAAAGAAGGGTAT
>OX377204.1:76222761-76349635 GCA_947396885.1 Heligmosomoides polygyrus polygyrus | reverse complement strand
CAGAAAAGATTTTGTCGAAGTAGATACTTTGCCAAAAGTGGAGGCTCCTTACAAAGAAGAGTAAGGGGATGACGATGTTTGGCGAAAACAGTGAATCCGCCGACTGCACGGAACAAGACGATCAGGAAAAGATGAAATAAGCCCTGTCGATTCCACCTCAGGTCTTACTGGTGACCGTCGACCGGCTACAATACCCACCATAAGGATTGGAAAAAGGACGCGGTAGGCGCGTTTTCCGCGTTCTTTCTGTTCTTTTGCTGTAGCCCTTTGGATCTTCATCGTTTTTGAAAAACTCACACACCGTTGTGATCTCCTCGACGAGATCTATCCAATGCCGCAAAAACATTTTTTGTTAGTCCATTTTTCACCGCTATTTTTTCCAAAGCACCAGGGGATACTCATTAGCGAGCGACGTCTCCACTAATTGCGCCCAAAGGACACTTAAACGCGCGGATCTAATGCCAGCGCGCTCACGGTAACTCCTCCTTAGGGAAGATTCTGTAGACCGAGAAGCTTGCAACACCATAGATATTGTATTCTACTCTATATTATTTATTAATTATTTTTTATTTTTCGGTTATTTTAATAAGGGCTAACAATTTTTTCTTTATCTACTGAGTACTGCCGACAGCTGATTTATCTGGCCACATCAAGGAAGAGTATGTACAATAGATGAAAATTCCTAACTGGGACGCGCCATGCATATTACTTCTGTGAGATATCGTTGAAAAGATTTGGATTTATACTTGGTCCACACCATGAACAGCGGTTATGGATAAGTCAGCGCTTTGTCCTAGCTAGACAAAGCTAGGATACCGATTAGCCGACTCCGGAAGATTGTAGGTTTGGATGGTCTGGTCGGCGCCCAGTCCGAGAACCTCGAATCTCCAGCATGCGACAGCCGGCGTATCCTCCAATTACCACTCGCACAGGGAATAGCTAATTTTGTATTACTGAAAATTTCTTCGCAGCTCTATCGACTTAGGAAAGTTATCATATCTGGATAAATGCCCAGATTTCGCATCCCCAACCAGCTCTCCATTCTTAACCAACAATGAGCTTTTCCTGTGTAACAGGTGCTGTAACTTTTCTTAGAGGGAAGTAACAAAGTTAAAATTTGCTCTGAACTCTAAAGCACGTAGGTGAATTGCAGCAGGCCCACTTTTACCTTGAAAAAAAAAAGAAAATTTTTGCTGGTCACAAATCCACTGCGCACCACCATCAGTAACGTTTTTTCACAAAGTTTTGCGTACTGCAACTTTCTAAGGACAGAAGCAAGTACGCTGAAATCTTTTCTGTGTAAAATAGGTTTGCATAGCTCTGATACAGGCAAGGTAGGAGGAGCTGAGTTCACTCCAATATAGTTTTTCAGGCGTCTAAACTCGAGAAAAATATACACTTTCCTGATCCCACTTTGTTTTCAAAATTTAGGACTTCACGTCAGTCAGTCCGTCAAATGCTTAAGACAGCACATACCACCATTGGAAGCGCTTTCCAACAACATAGTTTTATAAAATTTGAGGAGATTCGACATTTTGCGCCTTTTCTGCCGAGGTCGAGTTCTGGACAGCATTCGGCTCGACCTGGGCTCTGCTTGCATCGCCCGCGCCCGACCAAGGCCTCCTCGCACCTGGGTGCGACATCCAGCGGTACTATGCCAATTATAGGGGACTGCACAGTGCCGTTCGGCGAACGGTGCTATTGATTCGCCTTGGCCTTCTCGTTATTATACTGATAATTTTACAATAATTTAAATATTGCCTTGATCTGAATTAATTTTCACGCTCTACATATTGAGACAAGCATGTTGCGTTATCGATTCGTATGGTACCAAACTTGTCTGGGCAGGATAAAGCGCTAATTTGTTCATCGGTTGACCACCGCAAGTTATTGAATAGGCCGAAAGGCAATAGATTTGCCTCCACGATATCCCGTAGATGGAATGCTTGGCGCACCCAAAAAAAAAAGATTGGGTAACGCCGTCCTTTATCCTATAGATATAAAAAATCTACCACCGAGAGATGATAGAAGCAGAATGCGAGGCGCAGGGATTAACTACCGTCTACCTCTATCTTCTATTAGAAATGATGTCATTGATTTTAAAACTGGATGACAGCAATACATTAATGAATTAGTGGTGACTACTCCTGTGCAGGCGCGTGGTCGGAGGAGGTGTCCGCTGTGGCATGCGCTCAATTCCAGGTTGGGATTTCAGGCCAAGCCAACTAAGTCTTCCATCCCTTCGAGCTCATTGGGCCGATGTAAAAAAAAAAATTCTGGGAAGGAAAGACACTGGCTAGTCCATCGCTCGGCTAAGAAAGTCATTGTAAACGCCAAGTGCGTGTTCAAATGGCCTCCACAGCGTTCCGTGGAATAGAATGCGTAGCGCATCTCAAGGGATTGAGTAAAAAGATTGATTCTGCTTTATCCTTTATTTATATAGGCGTACTAACAGACCTTTCGACTGCCTACAAAACGTACAAGCTGCAACCTGAAAGGTTCCAACTTGACAGAGCTATTGTGCTCCGAACACTCCCGCGCGTGCAATATGCGAGCGGTCGCCCCCCCCCCCTCGATTGAAAGGTTCGAGTATTGAGGAATTCGCATTTCCCACTAAGAGAAGATAGAAGCGCAGTGGATATGCGCTCGTCCACTCGATTGATAGGTTCGATTCTGCATTGTGCACGGCGCACCCTTGGGGCATTCCTGGCATGACAGAGCACATGTACCCTTTCTTTTCAGTACTCTACAAATAAAAAAGTACGCTAATAGTCACTGTCTTTTTTAACCTATAGCATTGATTTGTTACCTAAACTCATCATAGTTGATTGAAAATCTATCGGGACAATTAACTTTGAGCAACAATTTTCATCAAAGCTGAAAATTTTTCAACAGCCACCCAAGTCCAACTTTCGATGAATACTTGCATATCGAGTGAACACTACTCTGATATCTTTCTTTCTTTTTTGAATAACTTAATTAGCTTTTCGAAATTGAATAACTTGAAGAGCAGGAGTAGCCTTTTAATGACACGTTACCTCGTTGCTTTCCGGGGAGAACTCACAGCGCCGCCAGGGGCCACGCACCTCATCTATCCACAGAGCGTTGGCTCCGTTCTGCCCTTTGCGTTGACAAGTAAAAGAACCCCGTGATTGGTAGTGGCCCGAGAGGGTGTTTGATCTCCGCCCCTTTAGGTGGCGCAGTGTACTCATCCCGAAAAGACCGTAACCTATATAATAGCGCTTGGCTAAATGAGCATTTTTCGAAATATATTTGCTATCACAGTTCAATGTCCTGTTTTTTTTTGAAGTTTTTACAAGTTGCGTCCTCTTATAAAAACAAAGATCTTTTCGTATGCTTCACTAAGGCTTTTTTGTTTGCAGACGACGTTTTCTCGTTTGACTAAAGCATTCATGGATTAGGCTACTTCTGACATTTTCAAATGAAGTCCAAAAGTCATTTACGTCTTCATTGATCTTCTGGGAGCTATATCGTCAGCTCTTCTTCTGGTCTCCTCTTGTATTGCTGTACTGATAAGTTGAGCAGCTTTTAAAAAATAGCACTATTACAGTATGTAAAGAAAGCCAGATCCTAAAATGAATTTCTCGGAAGCACCGCAGTTTTCCGCGCTGGAGCCGAAAACTAGCGCACTAGTGCCGGAGAACGATAGAAAAGGTGGGTATCCACATTTGAGAGAGCCATACGATGACGAGCAAAAGTATGTGATGTATCTCTGTGCAAACCTTATAAAACCTGTTGAAAATTTTAGATGTTATGTTGGCATTCTTGGCACTAGTTGTTAATGTAGCCTACATGGAATAGCGAACCTACCAGGCGTAGTAAAAAATGGGCTTACCATACAGAAGGATGCACAGTGAGCCCATTTTTTGATCAATGTATGTATGTGATCAAATCAATAGCGAACGATTTCTTTGAACCAAGTGACAGATTCAAATTGAGCTCCTTAAACAACATTTACGGAAATAAAAGAATGTGCAAGTCGCTATAGTTGTGGCCGAATGAATATTCGAACATTTGAATTAGAATAATTCTATTCGAAATCGAATATTCCTATTCGAACGTTCGAAAAAACCCGATTTTAGAACGAATTCGTATTTGAATGCTCGAAAAATGCGATTTTTGAACGTGTTCGATTTTCTATTATTGAATATATTCGGTTATTCGAAATTTTTGGGAGAGCACAACAATACAAGTCGCCCATTTCGCTTGCATCGAAGACGGGAAGGCGCTAGCCAATCGCAGTTCTTGATTGGATGTGATTGGCTGGCGCCTCCTCTCCATCTAAGGCATACATATTAAAGAATTGCGTCTCATTCTCTATACATTTCAAACAAGAGCGAAAATAGCGCTAATATCAGGCTACAGGAAAATGTTTTCAATGCGGCGAAAATATTGAAAAACCTTCTTGTCATGTATCCCCTCCCATATATAGGATAAAGGATAAAGGACGGCGTTACTCAATCCCTTTTGGGATGCGCCAGCGCATTCTACTTCTACGGGATGTCGTGGAGGCGACATGAATGCGTATTTGGCCATACAATGACTTGCGGTGGCCAGCCGATGAACAAGTCAGCGCTTTATCCTTCCCAGACAAGTCTGGTACCAATTCACCGACCCCGGAGGGATGGAAGGCTTGGTTAGCCTGGGCGGGAAATCTGAACCAGGAACCTGGTATCGGGTGCAGACGACAGTCGCGCCTCCTCGGACTGCGCCACACGCGCCCAATTTCGTAAACCGTAAGTCACGAAAAATTGCCAAAATTGTCATAAACCGTAAAATCGTAAATCGTAAATACGCACACCTCTGGTGCATACAGTTGTCGGCTGCAGAACCCCACCTGATCTCTCAATATGCAGACTTCCCAGAAGCGAAAACGTCAGCTAGGGAATAATAAGGAAAATGAACAACAAGGCACGCAAATAAAATTAAAAAGGGGGATTAGTCTGGAAAGGCAAGCGCATTACCTGACGAAGGGACTGGGAGATGAGGAGTGCAACCGTGAAGCTCCAAGAAAGTGCGGAAAGTCGTCTTCAATACAGAGCTGGACGAACTCGACACTACGACATATATATATATATTAGATATCAGACATAGGGACAATTTCTGGTTGGGATTTCCCGCCGTGCCCACTAAACCTTCCATCCCTTCGGGGTCGATGGATGGGTACCAAAATTTTCTGGGAAGGGACAACACTGACTACTCCGTCGGCTGGCTAAGCAAGTAATTGTTCAAGCCAAATCTGCATTCAAATCGCATCTTCGATATCTCGTAGAATTAGATTGCTTGGCGCACCCCTTAAGGATTTGATTAACACCGTTTTTTACCCTTTTATCCTTAATTCTGTTCTTATTAGGCAGCTCTAGGATATGTCATGCATGTGCTTTAAGGAGAGTGGGATTTGTGCTTAGGAACTGAAAGATATCAATGTTAGTAAAGGTCAAAGAATCTAATTTGTACACCTCTCCTATACTAAAGTTGCTCAGTAGTCCAGACGACCCTATTCGTTTGAGTGATTTATATAAAAGATAAAGGATAAAGAACGGCTTTACTTAATTTCTTCTGGGATGCGCCGTGCATTCTCTCCTACAGGGTGAAGGCGATTTAAATGCGTATTTTTTCACACAATGCGGCGGCCAGCCCATGAAGAAGCAGTGACCAGTCGAAAAAAGAAAAGCTTACGGTGAGCAGCCGATGAACAAATTAGCGCTTTCTCCTTCTCAGTCAAGTCTGGTACCAATTCACAGACCACGGAAGGATGGAAAGTTTGGTTGGCCTGAGTAGGAAATCCGAACCTGCAGCCTAAGTACAGTCGACAACGCAACATGCTTGTCTCAATATGTAGAGCGTGAAAATTAATTCAGATCAAGGCAATATTTAAATTGTTGTAAAATTATCAGTATAATAACGAGAAGGCCAAGGCGAATCAATAGCACCGTTCGCCGAACGGCACTGTGCAGTCCCCTATAATTGGCATAGTACCGCTGGATGTCGCACCCAGGTGCGAGGAGGCCTTGGTCGGGCGCGGGCGATGCACGCAGAGCCCAGGTCGAGCCGAATGCTGTCCAGAACTCGACCTCGGCAGAAAAGGCGCAAAATGTCGAATCTCCTCAAATTTTATAAAACTATGTTGTTGGAAAGCGCTTCCAATGGTGGTATGTGCTGTCTTAAGCATTTGACGGACTGACTGACGTGAAGTCCTAAATTTTGAAAACAAAGTGGGATCAGGAAAGTGTATATTTTTCTCGAGTTTAGACGCCTGAAAAACTATATTGGAGTGAACTCAGCTCCTCCTACCTTGCCTGTATCAGAGCTATGCAATCCTATTTTACACAGAAAAGATTTCAGCGTACTTGCTTCTGTCCTTAGAAAGTTGCAGTACGCAAAACTTTGTGAAAAAACGTTACTGATGGTGGTGCGCAGTGGATTTGTGACCAGCAAAAATTTTCTTTTTTTTTTCAAGGTAAAAGTGGGCCTGCTGCAATTCACCTACGTGCTTTAGAGTTCAGAGCAAATTTTAACTTTGTTACTTCCCTCTAAGAAAAGTTACAGCACCTGTTACACAGGAAAAGCTCATTGTTGGTTAAGAATGGAGAGCTGGTTGGGGATGCGAAATCTGGGCATTTATCCAGATATGATAACTTTCCTAAGTCGATAGAGCTGCGAAGAAATTTTCAGTAATACAAAATTAGCTATTCCCTGTGCGAGTGGTAATTGGAGGATACGCCGGCTGTCGCATGCTGGAGATTCGAGGTTCTCGGACTGGGCGCCGACCAGACCATCCAAACCTACAATCTTCCGGAGTCGGCTAATCGGTATCCTAGCTTTGTCTAGCTAGGACAAAGCGCTGACTTATCCATAACCGCTGTTCATGGTGTGGACCAAGTATAAATCCAAATCTTTTCAACGATATCTCACAGAAGTAATATGCATGGCGCGTCCCAGTTAGGAATTTTCATCTATTGTACATACTCTTCCTTGATGTGGCCAGATAAATCAGCTGTCGGCAGTACTCAGTAGATAAAGAAAAAATTGTTAGCCCTTATTAGAATAACCGAAAAAATAATTAATAAATAATATAGAGTAGAATACAATATCTATGGTGTTGCAAGCTTCTCGGTCTACAGAATCTTCCCTAAGGAGGAGTTACCGTGAGCGCGCTGGCATTAGATCCGCGCGTTTAAGTGTCCTTTGGGCGCAATTAGTGGAGACGTCGCTCGCTAATGAGTATCCCCTGGTGCTTTGGAAAAAATAGCGGTGAAAAATGGACTAACAAAAAATGTTTTTGCGGCATTGGATAGATCTCGTCGAGGAGATCACAACGGTGTGTGAGTTTTTCAAAAACGATGAAGATCCAAAGGGCTACAGCAAAAGAACAGAAAGAACGCGGAAAACGCGCCTACCGCGTCCTTTTTCCAATCCTTATGGTGGGTATTGTATTTACCCGTCCTTTTTCCCTCTGGCTATCATTTTCCAAGCTCTTGATTCTTTTTTGCGTCAGGAACATTTCACTAATTTGACCGATGTCGAATGCTCCCTCCTTGATTTCGTTAATTCCTGTGATCTCAGTTTTTGTTTGAAGGACTGGATTCATTATATGTTTAATGGCAGACATTTACTCAAGTAGTTTTTTCTTTGATTAATAAAGTTGCGTTTATGCTGAATTATAGCAGTTTGAAGTAAGCGGTCCGTTTCGTATCAATTTTGCGACAGCCTAGTATTACGACACGTGCTCCGTTGAGGGAGAAAGTCTTTTCAACATCTGAAGAAAATCCTTCCATTTACAACATCAGTTTTATTTTTCCTTTGTCCTTGATAGCGAGCGTAGATGCTGCATTGAGTGGTCGTATTCGATTATCCGATTGTTGATAGGGAGTGAAGGTTGCCTGCAGTAGTGTTCTAGGGAGAGATGGAAAATTGACCAGGGAAATGTGTCAGGCGTATGTTTGAACGGACAAAATGAATACAACTATGAGAGTCTCCACCCTTCACATGGAAGAAAAGTTGGTACCATTCTTGCAGTGTCCTTGAACCTAAGGAGCTAGGGATCCTCAAAGTTTAATATGGGGTCCCATGCGCATGTGCTAGTCTACCATAATCGGCCGAAATTTTAAAAATGGATACCACAGGTGCGATCAGAGCCTAGACAACCCCTTAGGCAAGGTTTGGGTGAAATTTTTTTACACCTTCTCCAACTCGATCAATGAGATAGGAGTTACGAAAGCGTAATAGTGCCGCTTCAGATTTAGCCATGACAATCGCACACTTCGGGGATCGTACACTCATATCACAACAAACCATTGTGATCAACATTTTGAGAGATATCTTTGAATTTCTATCTTCAATAAAAAATCTCTCTATATTTAACAGTTTTAATTGGTCGGCTAACCAGACGAGTTTCATGATCAACCTGCCCCCGCCTAGCGATACGCTAGAATGTGACGGTGACCTATGTATATTCACTGAGCTGTCGCTACTGCAGTAGCTACTTGCTCGTCATCATCAACGTACATCTTCACATGCAGTGGGATACAAGTGGGCTTGTGCAACGATCGGCTGTCCTTCTTTGATCATGTGGGGCACATGCTAGGTGAGATTCTCCGGAAACCCATTCTCGACTTGTGGACTGGTCCCATCATTTTCCCTTGTAATTATTTATGTCTAGTTGGGAAGGCTCATCCCCCATGTAGTCAAGGGTTCTATCAGAAATCAGCAGAAAATACAGTGCGCATAATGAGAGGGCAGCTGATGAAAATCTTTCACTGAAAACGTAGTTGGCAGCTTATAGTCGAATATATGTATAATAAAAACTAGGGAGGTGAGAGATGGCAAACAAGGAATGAAAATTAGAATATACAAAAGTCCAGCAAGGCGTTGGTGGAATCGAGCACCTGACCCTACGCCTATTAACCACCGTCGCTCCCCGGTGAGCCACCGGACTGCTTGCGATACCTTACACTACCTCACTTATCTCAACGAACGGCAAGCACAAACTTGTTAGGTGCGTGCTGACAGTTCAATTCAATATTGGACTTTTAGGAGCCCCTGACTCCTAGGTTTAAGGACTTTGCAAAAATGAAGCCTACCTTCCCACTATTTCAGGGGTGGAGACCCTCGAAGTGGCATTCGTTTTCGCCATTCAGAAATACGAGTAAGACACTTTTCCGGTGAGTTGTAGGGCTGCGAAGGGTAGACAGATGAATACACACCTTTTGTAGCTTTTAGGGGACGTTCAGAGCGTTCGCCCAACAACTCGAAGCCCACTGTCGGTGCGACGCAATCACCGCGTCGCGCTCTTCTGCGAACGTGTTGGTGCTATGAACATCATGCGTTCGAAACGATAGCATAGTAGCTAATCACCAAGCAATGAGCAAATCGCTCAGCAACGAACAGCGATGTCATCATCGCGTGGCGATGCTGATAATTACGTGCGATAAGGTGTTCGCTGCACAACAGGTATGAATACCTAGCGATGAGGCGACGCCACGTCGCTCGATCGATATGGGAGATTATCATTACGTCGCGTCGCGCCGCGATGCTGCTTTGAACGCCCCCTTAGGCTCTCAGCTCCTTGAGCACTACTGCGTAGATGATGCACTGAGTGATCGTATTCTTATTCGACCACAGCGTAGCCACCTATTAATGCCTAATCCCAAGGACAGAAGGCGTGATGGAGGCCCTAGCATCTTCAGTAGGATAGTGCTTGCCCAAACTGATAATTCCACCAAACGAATTATGGGTTGGTAAGATTACATAGTGGATGAAATCCGTGTGGCATGTTATCATAGCTATGTGATTCATCTAAAAATCCGTATTTACGAATTCACATTTATCGGCACCTATTTACACACTAGGCGCTTGATGCACATCTCAGGAGGTGCCGGGTGTCGCGTGCACCCGATTCCAGGTTCGCGGCTCGGGTTTTCCGCCCAGGTCAACCAAACCTTTCATCGGGATCGGTGAATTAATATCAGACTTGTCTGGGAAGGGTAGAGCGCAGACTTGTTCATCGGGTGGCAACCGCAAGTCATTGTATGGGCAAATAAGCATTTAAATCACCTTCGCGACATCGCTAGAAGTAGAACGCGTGGCGCATCCCAGAACGGATTGAATAATGCCGTGCATCATTATTTACTTTCACACATTACTGAAGCATTTATAATGCTGAAATAATTTAGAAATGATTGAGATTTATAATGATGAAGAAGAGCTTTACTGTTCATTAGAGCAACTCCCTCGATTTGTTTAATTTCAGATTAGCTGCAGAGACGAACAGCTTCTAGTCAAGGGATATGGAACAAAATTCTATCGGTGCAAACCAGGACAGACCATTCATATCGTAAAGGTGACAAACACGGATCTTTTTCCTAAGAAGATTATTTTTCGAACTTGTAGAGGCTTAAATGAGTGATTTATTTTATTTCCCTACAGAGGGCAACATAGTTGTGACAATACATTTGCATCTTTAAAGACCCTGTATCGTTACTGGGATCGATGTAGATACTTTCTGACGGTCCACCCTGAGACAAACGTGTGCTCTTGTGACCTTGCGTTTTACGGTGAGCGACAGAGATTCACTGCCATTGCTCTTCCTTGTAGTGATGTCCTTCGCCAGGGTAGTGGTGATCACTGCCATTGCTCTTCCTTGTAGTCCTGTTCTTCGCCAGTGTAGTGGTGGTCCGCGAAATCTAGAACATCACTGAACATGTTTGTGCCATAAGCTCTGATCGGCACGTGGAATTCAGCCTTTTTTCTTCATAAAAGGTTGGCATCATGATGTCCCTCCGGTTTCTGTTTGTGTGCTTCCGAAGACTGCTATAACGATGGGCCCACTAAACCTAATGTTCTGATTGAACCATCCAGGATGTGCCTCGCAATCCTCTGTCAGTACGACCAGTCGTGCGAAAGAAGTACATATTTTCGTCGGCCAAAGGAATTACAGAAGAGTACGAGCGATTCGAAGCACTATGTATAGTAACAGATCTATTTCACAAAGAGTAGAATAGGATGAGTATAGGATTACTGCTTACGGAATGCTAAATGTTATTCCCTTATGCACGCGGTTACAGACTAAGCTGCTAATGAGCGATTTAACGAACTTTATCAGCTTCCTATTAAACTAATTCGATGGTTTCGTTTTTCATAACGGCACCAGCATAAATAAATACATTATTAACACCAGGACTGCTACTATTAAAGTTTTTACTAAACGATGGTAGTGCTGATCCAAAAAAAAAACAATTAGCACAAGACGATTGGGTGTACAATCGTATTTCAGCTTTTTCAGTAAGCCCATTCCTATCACACTAATCAGTAAAACCGAACTAAACTCGTTCTTAGGTCATATTTAGAAATCAGAATTACTTGTCTGCTGCCCCTGCTGAATTACTATTAGATGGAATGCTTCTAAATCGCTTGCTTACCTTCCGTTTTACTTTGCTATCTATTTTCACTCGTGTCTTAAACAGTGTGTGTGTGATATAAATTGATGGATAAATAAGCGATTGAGTACCTAGAGTTTACAGTATTCGGAATAAGAATGTTTTGGTAAGGTAAAACGTGAAATAGCTGTGCTAGAATTAAATAAACTTTTGAGGAGAGACTTGTTAGCACAAGAAGACGATCTAACCATAAGAGATTTTTTCAAGCCTTTTTACCTGGGCTAGAGAGCGTGTGCTTTCAAAATCTTATGGAGTAAAGTAGTATTCGCCGTTTGGCTTCCAAGTTTTGTATCGCTACTGACTTTGAGTCAAGAATGACTCAAATAATGTGTAGTGCTCATAAATGAGTGTCACCACCTAAAATTGCAGCCACACAGAGAAATGCTACTGACGAAAACATTGTTAGTCACCCTTTATTAAATGAAACACAAATAATGATTTACAATGGCTTATTCTTTTTTTCCGTTTACGTTGAGAAGGGCATTGCACACGGCTTCGAGTTCTTTGCCTTGCGCTACATGCCTTGAAGCTGTAGCTTAAGTCTATTTGTGCTCAAAATCTTGAGACAAGTCTTGAGACAAATCTTGAGACTAACTAGAAGACGAAGCCTTTCTGCTGGTCATTGTAGCTGCAAACTAGGTGTACGGGTCAGTCAAACTACCTTGAGCTCCTCTATGTACACTACTACAAAAATTTCTTCCGAATTTTCGTAGTTGGACAAGCAGATCAAACCTATGTCCTCATCCTCAATATTTTTTCTATTTGCACTGTTCTTGTTGCACTGCTCATTACAGCTCCTGTCTAATCTACTAAACGAAATCCTGAAGAATTGGGTGGAAATTAGTGCTTGTCGGAAGATGCGGAAAATATCCTTACATTCGAATTCGAATTCGAATTGAGCCGATGTATAATAGAGATGCTACCACGAAAGAGTGAACAGCAAAATTAACCAGCCTTCAGGCAAAAATTATCTTCAAAGCGTGGATGAAGAAGAGGCACACAATTCACCTGTATCACCTGTCGTCCCTATGATCATCGAATTGCTCGAGCGGGCACCAGCAGCGTCTCCTTTCGTCCCTGTCGCGTGCCAGAGTGGTAAAATGGATGCTCCTCGCTCGAGGGACACGGAAAGCGTCATATCGGACGTTCAGGGCTTTCACGAAGAAGTCCGATCAACGCGTTGGTGGGCGCCCTGGTGTTCTTTTGAAATCCCGCGGGATCGGTGACGGCTCTCGTCCAGCGGGTGTCTGCGAAGCGCTTCAATCTTCGAACGTCGGCGAAGCTCGGAACTAAGGAGGCCTTCTCTCACTTGCGTGAGTCGTGTCACTCCGAGCATCGTCCTATCGATTCCACGCCGCGCGACGCTGATTGCGTGTTCATTCTGCTTTCGTATAGCCCAGGTCTCTGAGGCGTATGTTAGGGCAGGAAGAACAGTGGAGTCGAATAGGTGGGCACGGAGTCGGACATTCTTCGTCTTCTTCACGACTTCTTCGACGCTCCTGAAAGCTTCCCAAGCCGCTCGTTTCCTCCTGCTCAGCTCTGGTGCTAGGTTGTTGGCCATGTTGGCTTCGCGACCCAGATACACATAGCTGGAGCATTTGAAGATTTTCGTTCCGTTGAGCGAGAATGGGGCATCAGAAACTTGTCCTTTCCTTATGAACATCGTTTTCGTAACATTCAGCTGCAATCCAACTTTCCCACATACCGATCGAAGTCGGCCAGCATTCGCTCCACCTGACTGATGCTCGGTGTTATGAGCACGATGTCGTCAGCGAAGCGCAGATGGTGCAGCTGCCGACCGTCGACCTTCACTCCCATATCTTCCCATTCAGTTTGCGCATGACGTTTTCGAGAGTGGCGCTGAACAGCTTTGGGGATATGGTATCACCCTGCCGAATCCCTCTCTTCACGTCGACGACGACGTCGTTGTAGAATGGTGAGATCTTGGTCGTGAATCCACTGTACAGCTCTCGAAGGACTCTGATGTACTGAGTATGGACGCCCTGAGTGAGCAGGGCTTCGAGGACCGCTTCAGTTTCGACAGAGTCGAATGCCTTCTTCAGGTCGATGAACGTAAGGCAAAGCGGCAGCTTGTACTCTCGCGACACTTCGATGAGCTTCGTAATGGTGTGTATGTGGTCGATCGTGCTGAATCCTCTCCGAAATCCTGCTTGTTCGCATGGCTGTCCTTCGTCCAGCGTTCGGCCGATCCCATTCAGGATAACTCGAGTGAACAGCTTGTAGACTACGGACAGCAGGCAGATCGGGCGATAGTTGCCAATGTCGTGCAGTCTCCCTTCTTGTACAGCAAGACGGTTCTGCTGGTCTTCCACTGAGATGGAACCTTGCAGTCCGACAAGTAACGTGTGAAGAGCCGCGCCAGGGTGTTGATGAGCGCCGCCGAAAGGTTCTTCAGGTGTTCAGCTCTCATCCTCTCAGGACCGTATGCTGTACGTTTCTTCACCGACGAGATGGCGCGGCGGATCTCGGAAGGGAGACAGAGGGAACGAGGTATCCATCCTGCGGAAGATGGCATGAGAGCAGGTGGGCGTGGCTATCGAAGAGATCGGAGTACAGGGTGCGTAAAAATATTGACGCACCTACTTTTTGTTTCAGCTCCAGCTTTCTGTTTCTACCCCTCTAGGTTTTTATGTGTTATTTTTGTTGTATGTATTGTGCTCAAAAAAAAACACTCCCGAAAAAACTGAAGAAACATGATCGTCACCGTTACGGTGGCCCTTTTTTGTCTGTTACCCAGACAGCTGAATACTTCCTTAACAAGAAAATTTGGCGCTGTTCGAAACGGTTGGTGAGGGAGGAGGTCAGCAACCCAAACGTCAGCCACGGCTCTGTCATAACAGATGATGACTACAAGATGTCCAAGCACGATAACGTTCGAATCCAAATTTATCAATCTTTGTCCGATAACGGCAAACAGATAACGCGCACAGGTGTGGACAGCTTCTCAGACGAGCACAGCCTAAACATGAATCCGCTGGATTGCTCTTTTTAGGCGATTTTGGAAAACGAGGTCTGGGTTACTTTAAACAGAAGTGACCAGTCGCAGAAGGCTACCCTGTTAAAAGCACGGGACGAGATCCAAGCGAGTACTAGCGGCGCGTGCTCATGAATTTTTCCGCCGTTTTCGCTCCTGTATTCACAGTAAAGGAGCCGATGTCAATTACGACTTATTCTGTCGTGTTTGCAAGATCATTTTCTATATTTCTCAAATGAATATTTTAAAACTCACTGCGCAATACTATTTCCACAACCGCCATTTACTGCGTCAATACTTTTTACGCACCCTGTAGAAGTCGTGGATGACCTTCTCCATGGTCCTTCTGGAAGAGGTGACGGTTCCGTCAGGACGTCGGATAGCGGTCATCTTGGTCTTGAAGTTGGCGAAGTTCTGGCGGGCATTTCGGATGCTCAACCCTTCCTCTGCTGCTTCAACCAACACTTCGGCCCTTCTCTTCTTGAGATCTTCCTTTATCGCCGCTCTGCATAGCTTCGCAAGCTCGGACGTCAGCTAGTAGTTGCCTGACGTTTGTGCAGCTCTGCGCTGGCGTATAAGCTCGAGAGTTTCCGGAGACAGGCGTCTCTTGGTGGTCTTCAAGCTCTCGGCTCCCTTAGCACTATCGTGCAGATGGTGCACGAAGCGGTTGTATTCCTCATCGACGTTGTCCATGACGGCATCTTCCCAAAGGCCGTAGAGAGGTGTAGTTGATGGTCTTTCTGGGATTCTTCTTCTTGAACTTAGCGGCCTTCTTTCCTTAACACGAAAAGCGGAACCTCGCGCGAACGAGGCGGTGGTCCGATCCCGTGTAGAACTTGGGGATAACGGAGACGTCGGTCAAGCAATACTTGCGATTGAAGATGATGTGGTCGATCTCGTTGTGGAATTGGACACCGGGGGATTCCCATGTCATCGTAGGGAGGGAGGCTTCTGGAACTGTGAGTTTCCGTTGATGGTCTTGGTCGGCATTATAAACTCGGACAGCCTTTCACCTTGCTCGTTCCCCTCCAAACCGTGAGTTCCGATGTGAAGTTCTTCCGGCGACCTTTGTTTCCCGATGTTGGCGTTGAAGTCGCCGACGACCACCTTGGAGAAGGTGTGATCTTACTTATAGAACTTCTCCAGCTCCACGTAGAAGGCTTCGACCTCATCGTCGTCGTAGTCGGATGGTGGGGCATACGCGACGAACACAGTCAAATCTGGTACGGAGCCACATCGCGTCAGTCGCAGACGTACGATTCGGCTTGTCAGAGACTCGTAATTAACCGATGTTCATGGACAAGGTCACCAACGCCACCTACTCCGCTGCTGTCGCATGTTCCGAGGAACAGTTCTTCTCCGGAGT
Organism: Heligmosomoides polygyrus polygyrus; assembly: GCA_947396885.1. NCBI lineage: Eukaryota > Metazoa > Nematoda > Chromadorea > Rhabditida > Heligmosomidae > Heligmosomoides > Heligmosomoides polygyrus. The sequence goes on along the minus strand of OX377204.1, from coordinate 76,333,815 downwards.
CGTAGGCGGCGTGTAGGGGGTGGTGTCTTCTCGTCTCGGTCAGTCCGATGACGTCGTACTTGATCTTCCTGGCTTGCATCATCAGGTCCTCGACGGATGCTTCCGATGCAAGCGTGCGAGCGTTGTAAGTACAGATCGTCATCCTAGTCCTTCTCAATTTGCGCAGCCTGGTTAGGCCCTGAGACTTTAGCAGCCTCTCCGTACTCGTCCTTCCCATCGCTATAGAAATAAGGGCTCTTTCGGGGTCAGGGGAATGAGGCCCTTTAGTGCTGCTGTGCTTGACTTCAATACAACACGGGTAGCTGGTCAGGCTATGTCGTGCGGCGAAGAACTCCGGGCAGCCAGCCAGACTGCCCGAAAGGACAGGGCGAGACTTTTGAGGCGGCATCGAATCGCCTTACGATGTATTCCCAGTCTACCGAGTGCAAGCTTTTGGCCGGGCCGACACAGTTACAATCCGCACAGTCACGGACACATCCACGCACACTGTGCATGAACATGCCGCTCCCACGCACAAGGAACGCGTCGACCCGACACAGCAGAAGCAAGGAGTCCATCCCTTGCATCTCACCTGCGTCTCTGCGCAGTTCGAGGTCGCATTTGGTTCGCGTTTTCGTTCCTCTGTCCACCACCTGGGGACGCGCCACGTGGCCCTGCGACAAGCGGCCCGAGATCCCTCTTAACAAGAGAGCCCGAAGGCTCTCTATCGAGGGAGATCCGTGGGGCACACAATTATAATTAAATAAAGATTATTATTCAAGGAAACGCTACTTTGTGGGCTGACGCCCGCTTCTACCGACAAGGCATCCTAAAATGTAAGCTAGATCAGGCAGGCACCGCAGTCCCCTTTTCTAGTTCTGCGCAAAACCTTCTTAGGCCGCGGTTCTACGAGTATGTATAGTATCGATGCCAACACCAGCCCGTTAAAAACCGAAACAACTACTAAAAATCTAACTTTACTAAGAGCCCATTGGTGGAGTTTCACCTTCTGGAAAAAAGGGTATAGCTGGATTAAAGGAACTGATATTGGATATCCTGTCGCTATTTACGGCTGTGCTAGAAGGATTGTTCATGCTTAATTCCTGCTGATTTCAATAGCTTTTAGGAGTAGTCTTAATTGGAGAAGGGGTGAGGCCGCAGTGAAGACCGAGAGGACAAGTAGTGCTAAAGCACTTAGTGAGGAAGAGTCCGTTAGAAAAAAAAATGTTTTTTTTAAATTTCCGTTTTTAAGCAGTTAAGCTAGGTTTTATGGAAAATGCCGTTCATTCGTAAAGTCGTTAACCGTTGAATGTGTAACCCTTGTACGTATCCTTCCTATGCAACGAGAAAAAGGGTTAAAAAAATTTTGCATATCTGAAATTTTCCGTTACATCGTTAAGCCAGACTTTAATGGGAAATGCCACTAATTCGATGAATTTGTTAAGATTTGTTTCGTTGATCGTTAAAAGTGCACCCGTGATAGAGATCACCGTTAATGTTCCACCATTTTTCTAGAATACGGGAATAAATTGTCTGATTATGTATCTTCTCGTTGAAGTCACCGCGTGCGTAAAACACGTGAGCTGACAGTAAAAGAAAACAGTTAGGTACTTCAGATAACATAATACAGGTACCCACCGTAGTTTACACCCTTCGAAATTAGTAACATCACTGGCCGACTTCACGGAAAAATCCCCTTTAAGGGAATGAATGATTGGAAACCTTTGACCCTTTGGAATGAGCCAGAGCTTCAATGAATATTTACAGGAAAGAACAAACAGGGGGAAATGCGAAAAATCGATCACATTAGCCAAACTCCAACCTCTAAAAATACACAGACATAAAGTGCGCAAACATCAATTAGGCAGTCAGACTTTGAATGAGTCTGATAAACCTTAGCAGGGATGGGTTATATAGGGTGGTTGATGACACTGTGCTGGCAGTGGGTAGCACTACGTCAGATAAACACACAGACGACTGAGAACCAATGCTCAGCGGTAGTGCAAAAAATTGTTTCTATTAATTTCTAACTTTTAAAAGGCTTTGAGCGAAACGTTCCTCCAACGTTTCCTCGCTTTGATGTCGAGCTCGAAAGCAAAAATTTCGACTCGAAATATAGTATGTGATGGTCACCATTTTTATGATCTCATAATCATCATCTGCAACTGGAATCGCCTACAAATACCTAGGGGCAGAAGTATTTGCATCTAGTAATACGCTGCACTTGTTATGATTGAACCTTCCATCAGTTATTAAAACTGTTTGTCGAGAACGCGACAAGCATCTTCGAGCTCGCCAAACGTCTTTGGTACATTTCTGACAATAAGCCTTCTTTTTCATTGTATATTCCATAACAGCAAAAAAAGTTTGGGTATATGTCAGTGTTGGTTATATGTAGGTATGGTTACGTGTGGTAACGAGATTTGTAATCCAGCAAAACAGATCACGTTGAAGGCCAGGTCCTCTACAAACTCTGCGGCGAGGGCGTTTTCTGAACTCACCGTGTCCTCACATCAAATTTACTGAGCGAAGCGAGCTTTTTAGCACAAGAAGAGCTGATGTCAAATTGTCAAGAAGAGCCCGTTAGTCAAACTTGTAGAGTTAAATTTGACCGTAGAGATAAGATATACAATGGAAACACAATGTTAAACGTTTCGTTAATTTTTGTCATTCAGCACGAGCCCGGGATTCGCAACATAACTGCTCAGATTAAATGTCCTCCAAAAAGCGAAGTTTGTGACCAGAAGATCCGTACAGCTGCTCCTTCTCGCCGCACCTCAACGAAAACGGCTCCTTCTAGCCGTACCTCGCTCAAACCTTCTATGCCATTGGTTTCATCTTCAAATCAAGACAAACCTATAATTTTCGTCATTAGTTTTTTAATGTTGATTTTCTTATGAAAACGAATTTAACGTTAGCCCTGCATAGCGTTGCCCCTGTTTGTGTGCAGGTAGCCGTGAAGTCTCCGGCTATTGTTATGTGTGAAAAGTTGTCGCCGTAATGCCTTTTTTTGAATTCGCTGATGTCCTATTCTTTCCTTTAATGTGCAATCATCAATTTTTCAACAGCATTGAAGGTACCATATGATGTGTGTGATCACAATAAAACGCGTTTGCAGTGTCATGTGTTCTAATTGGGTTATAAAATTGAAAAAAAAACTAAACTCTGTGAAATTAAGTAAGTTAATTTCTAAGCTTTAAGGTAGGTCTACTTATCTGATCCAATAGTACCTGCATTATTTTGCAAGAGTAGTGTGTTTAAGTTTTCAACCTTAAAAGAAGCACACGTTCGTTCCGTTCTTCCATCACTGTCCCGAAATGCTTGATGCCACCAGCTGAGGAAGTACCTCTCATTCTGGAATCAGAAGTTGCTCATGCTATCAGAAGGAAGAAGCCGGGCACTGCTCCCGGACCGGACGGGATTTCTGCTGACCTACTTCGTACGGGTGGCAGTGCCCTCTGCTCACTTCTTGCCAAGCACTTCAACCACTACCTTCGACTTGGTAGGATTCCGGACTCGTGGAAGGAGTCGAAAACAGTTCTAATCTTCAAAAAAGGTCAGCAGGAGATATCAACAACTATCGACCATCAGTCTTCTCTCGCTTGTGTACAAGATCTTCACCAAGACACTGCTTAACCGCATGGAGCATTGCTTGGATGAATATCAGCCAGTGGAGCAAGCAGGGTTTCGCAAGGATTTCTCCTGCATGGACCATATTCAGACTGTCTCACAGCTCATCGAGAGGAGCCGCGAATACCACCTCCCACTTGTCGTTGTCTTCGTGGATTACCGGAAAGCGTTCGACTCTGTGGAAATCAACGCCGTTTTGAACGCACTTGTGCACGCTGGTATACCATCGCCCTACATCCGACTTCTCGACGAGTGCTTCTCGAACACATCGACTTCCATCCAGTTGTTCGATCGAAAGCTTAAAATTCCTATCGGGAAAGGAGTACGGCAGGGAGACACGATTTCTCCCAAGCTATTCACAGCGGCACTCCATGATGCCATGAAAGACTTGAACTGGGACGATAAAGGCTATCTTGTCGACGGATCAGCAACCTTTGCTTCGCCGACGATATTGTTCTCATCTCTACCAGCACGGCAGAAGTCGAGGAAATGCTGAACGAGCTCAATGTGGCAGGTATGAAGATTGGATTGGACATGAATATGTCCAAAACACAATTTATGGTCAACCAGTGGTGTGACACGGGACTCGTAAGGTTAAATGGAGTCGCTCTACAACAGGTCGACTCCTACGTCTATCTGGGAAGAGAGCTGAACATGGATAATGACCTCGCTTCTGAAATCGCTCACAGGAGACGCGCAGCATAGGCAGTCTTCAGTTCGATTCGCGAAGCAACGATCAGGTTAAGGATCCCGGCCTCAGGGCCTCGATATTCAACGCCTCTGTACTGCCTGCGATGTGTTACGCGACGGAAACCTGGCCCGACAACAAGACAATCGCCAGAGCGATGCAAACTACGCATCGTGCACTGCATAGATGTCTTCTATTGGCAAGCCTTCGTCAGCAATGGCAAGAAGGCCTACGAAGCTCGGAGCTACGGGAGAAGTCGCAATTAGCAGACCCGCTGCAGTACATGAAGAAGTCCAAATATCGCTGGGCCGGACACCTGTTCGACGAAAGGACGATAGATGGAGTCTCCGTGTCACAGAATGGCTCCCGAGAGACCATAAGAGACCACTTGGACGACCGCCAACGCGAATGGCAGACTCATTCTCAAGATCTTTTAGAGAGCGGAGTCTGCCTCACTGGATGCAAGCAGCCAGAGATCGAGCGGTCTGGAAGAGTTTTGGTCCCCGCTGAGAAGACCTCCAGCTGACAAAAAGACCATCAAAGTATCAAAGTAAGTAAAGTAATTTCCAAGGAATTGTGACAGATTCGATTGAAGTGAGAGTTTTACCTATATTTATAGTGGCCCTCCAACTCTTTCCTAAAAAATATTAGTTCACTCAATATCCTGCACTAGAAAGCTCAGTCTTATACCTCATTTCCATTGATTTTCGGCGGTTGTATTCCAATAGAGAACAGGAGTCATTCTTTGAGTGTTTCACTACGAAAACCTGAATCTTGCCTAATCTACAATCTCAGGGCACTCGAAAAAAGTGTACTGAAAAGTGCTCGCTTCAAACGAACAGTGTCCAATTCAATGTGGGAAGGCGATTGTAGTAATAAATGTTCGCACCTCAGCATTTCGTCTGCCTCGCCCAACTTTCTAGGGAATGCCGTCCCGGGCTTTTCATGTCGTGGCTCGTCCCCTAGATCTGCCTGGGAGACGTGCGCATACCGAGGAGGTCGGTGGAGACGACGCAGCACCCGCTTGAGGACGGTTGGGGCGAGAACAGCAAAGGCCCCAGAGCGAAACATAGGAATTTGTGAGGCAGTATGAGGTATCAAACGAAACGTATCCACTGGTCATTAAGCATCTGCAAAAAATATGGAGACAAAAGGGCATTGATCATAGAATTACCAAAGAACCTGCAAGATTGTACATCAAAAAGTGAACGCCTCTTTGACCAAGAATGCCTGTGTGAAGAACTCATCTCTAACTGACAAGGGAGGCTCATGAACTTCTTCAAAGAGCCTAAAGTTAGATTAGTTAAACGATGATTTCCTACGCTTCCTCCACGAAGCTGCAGTGTACATTCAAGTGATTCGTTTGGAACGGTGGCGTCAACGACTGGATGGCCGAATGATTAGAGAAGCGGACTTACAAGAGGGAGATCGAGGGTTCGATTCTGGAGGTGGGGTTTCTGCATTGCTACGATAATTTTTGCATTTTTGCGTATGAAAAGAACATTTTCGCTTCGGTAGTGTGCCGTATTCTTGAACAGTGGCGAATAAGGGTGACGAGGTCACGACAAGCGATTTCGCCCTGACTTCACATATGGGAATTATTTAAGCCGCTGACTACGAATCTGCCATCTTTTTCTCAATCTTCACCTTTTCGCACTACTTTGCACCTCAAAGTCGAGGGTTGGAAAATAACATTGGAGAAGAAAGCAATTCTATTAACTTAGACGGCTTTAGTCACCCATATCTACCGTAACCTACCGTAATCGACCGTAATTCAATTTTAAAAAATAGATATCACATCCTAAGTAACTCCCTCTCCTGGGTGATGTTTGAGCGAAATTGTTTCTTTCGATGTCTCCTCGACCTTTGGAGTCGTGAACAGCAGCAGTGCGGTTATTCTGCGTATACTCCTTTACTTACACATACCATATCGCAACCTTATGTAATCCATCGCTTCACCGAAAATAGTTGCAAGTTGTGATCTGCCTCTCAAATAACCCTACCATACAAATTTGGGACGAAAAATCTTTCTCGAATCGAGAGTTGAGGGAATGAGCCCAAGTGCCTCTATCTGCAATGCACCCGGCTCATTTTCCGTAAGTGTTACGAGAGTGGTGAGGAATAACACACAGCAAGGCAACCAATCAAACAAAATGCATAAAATGTGCTGTAATTGGTAACAGTTAGCTGAAATAATGAAAGCTGCAAGAATAGTGAAAATCACTCTGTAAAGAAATTCGAAGAACGATGAGCATATCCTGATGACGGGTCTAATCAAGACTTGTCCATTGTGCTCGCAAATGAAGTAACAGCGAGAAACACTTCCAAAGCTAATTGAGAACATTCCAAAGAGGTCATATAGGGACAGCGTCAACTGAACCTTCCTCAGAAAGAAAAGCGTGGTTTAGTGGATGCGCTACAGAACTCCAAACGGTAAAACCAGCTTCTTCCTCATCTGACTACAGAGTGAAAGCAGATTTAGGAAGCAAATACGGTACCCTACCGAAGCCAAAATGTACCGTTCCTTTTCAAAAAAAAAAGGAACAGGCCGCCTGGCAATTCTCGCAAGCCCCAACGGGATCGAACCCTCGACCTCCCTGCCATAAGTCCGCTTCGCCACCTATTCGGCCACCTAGTCGCTGCCACCGCCGTTGTGAATGAATCACTTGAATGCACACTGCAGCTTCGTCTGCAAGCGTATGAAATTATCGTATTATTATAACAAAAAAACTTTAATTTGAGCTCCAAACCGTTAACTTCTGAGCACCACAGAGCTATTCCACGCATCACTTATGCCATATCAACCCGCACTAAAGTGACACAACTTTTTGCCTCGGACCACCCAGTAGCCCGTAGCAAAAATGAAACACAGTTCTGTGATCCTCTAATTCCAATAAAGACACTTCATGATCCTCGTCCGATGATCTACAAGACCGTTTAGGTTGAGAATCTTTGGGGGAACTTCATGGGCCTTCCCTGTGAGATTGAAGGGCGAACACGTAGATAACGCCTTCTTTCAGAAGAAGAATAAGGGGAAGAGCAGATTACACCAACGTTCAAAACGCTTTTGTACGGCAAGAGCAACAAGCTTCGGTTGACGGATTACAGACGTTTTGATTAACACGATAAAGGACTACATCCAGTCTGAATTAGGCACAATCCGTCAAATTAAGAATAATGCGAGAGAAGACACATACGGAAGCAGGACATGAGTGCAAGCAATGTGAAGCAAAATGTGAAGATGAAATCCTTTGCGTGTTTTTATTGCAAAAAGCCTGGAAACTCTCCCAGAGATTGCGACGAGGTTAAAACGCGTGAGAAACATCTGAAGATATTGAAGAAGTGTAAACTCTTCTACAACTGCCAAAGCCAAAACAAGCAACTGCAAGATGCAAGAAAGTTCGGACAGCCTATCTGCAGAATATCCGACACATCAGCTGTGACAACCGAGACATTTCAAGAGCGGAACAAGCTAGTGACACAGTGAACCTCGAAGAATGACGCTAGTCAAAATCCAGGTCATTTAGTACTCTGAGAGCAACGCTGACCAACCACACTCCGACACCGTTCTTCACATGCAGAACAGGACCGGCTCTCCGACGTCCTCATTCTAGTAGGTCAAGCACATGTTGTTAATTCCAAAAGTAAGCCACTGGAAGAAATACCTCGTCCTGCTAGGCACGGGAGCGGAGAGAACGTTCGTACTTTCGTAAGCAACACGTTCGCTTCTACTACAAGAAGTGGATTCCAACAAATCTCTGACGATAACCATTTTCGGGGCAGCTACGTCAATCAGGAAACTTGTGGAATGCTCCACATTCGGATACGGGATCGCCAAGGCAATCCACATTCCCATTCTGCACCAATAATGGATTTTCTCACTGAGACTATGCAGCACAGCCGTCTCAGCATGGGCGACAAGAAATTCCTGGTCGAGGAGGATATCCAGTTATCCAATAATCCAAGCCCATTGAACGTTAATAGGGAGAAAGCGACATGAAAGAGGATGCACCTACCTCAACTGAAAATCCTACAGTTTTTTGGGAAGACTTTTCGAATGCTCTGGAGTTCATAAATTTTCTGAACCAGCCACAAAAGCGTAAACGCACAGGTGCAACAGCCAGGAAAAAATTCAGAGGAATGATTCAATATACATTGGACGGATACCATGTTATGTAGCCTACTATGGAAAGACAATGCTGACTCATTACCGCACAGCAACGCAATGTCTTCGTACTCTAGAGAGTACAGTTGTGAAATTCAGACGAGAGCCTTTGATTCTAGAGGGGTACCACTTCCACATTTCTAACACAGCTTGAGCTCGGTGTAATCGAAGAATTAAAAACGAACAAGCCTTCCAGAGGAGCGCGAATTCATTACCTTGTAGACGAAGCCATCATCACACCACGTAAAGAAACTTCACAATCGGGATGCGACAAGGTTATTCTAGCTACGAGACATAAACGGGACTGTGACACCGGAAAACATCGTGACATACAATTCACCCGTGTCGCTTTCGGGCTTAATTCCTCTTCATTTCTTCTCACCGGAACTTTTTACCACCGCTTCAAATACGTCAAAGATAAGAGCTTCGCGAAAGAGAGAGCTTCATGAAAACACGTATATAGATGAAGTGTTCTAGCGCTTGTAGTATTCTAGCGTCGTTGCATTCGATCATGTTGTATCAGTAAGCGAAAGACATCTTCAATGGCGCCGACATTAATTTGAGAAAGTTTCGCTCAAATCACAAGGAGGTAAACGACAGCACTGACGCAGTGATTTAAGTAAGAACGCAGAAGAAAGCTGTCGTGCATAGAGAACGACTCGTTGGCGATCGCTTGCCGCAACCTTCAAAGACGAAATGTACAAAATGGACCGCCTCCAGGCACGCGACGTCCATGTATGATCCGCGTATATAGTTGTAACCGCTAATATTAGCAGGAGAAATTTTCTTCCAGTAGTTATGGAAACATAATTACCAATGGCATCCTCACTTGTCGATCGAACACCAATTCCAGTAAGACGAAATTGCTGAAAACTGCAATGGTTACCGACGGAAACTGAAACGCCGTTTGACTGACTTCGGAGAAGCGGCGGCTCTTCTCGTGCTCTTCGATGCAAGTATCCAATGTACGGCCGCATGTGCGTTCTTCCTCCACAGATCTTCATCCAATTTATTTGTGGAAAAATGCAAGCTACCTTCTATTCGTGACAAGGCAACAATACCAGAGTTAGAACTCAACGCTCTGACTCTTGCAATACAATCAGAATACTCCCCCTACTCCGCGCTCTATCGTCGTATGTCTATTGTAGACGTAATCATACTGTCAGATTCAGAGACAGCTTTGACATGGACATGGACGATTCCGCTTCCCAAGTCAGCAGGAGTACTAGTGCTTAACAGGGTGAAAGAAATAAAAAAACTGTAGAAGGCATCAGCAGAGCTGCAACTCGGATACGTCAGAACGAATGCTGACCCTTGGGCTGTACGACAATGGACTGCAAAATGACGAGCTACAGAAACATCTTTGGTGGAGTGGACCAGGCTTCATTACAAAACCAACGAGTTCTTGGCCAACAGAAGACTGTCCCATCGCCAAGGGGATGAGAAGACAACATGTTTTGCAGCCAAAATACCTACTGGACTGGAAAAGGCATAAAGAGCTCGACATTTGTGAAACTAAGACGCTAGGCCCTACGGTTTATTTGGCGTTGATCGGAAACGTAAATGTCGAGCTACACCAACTTTTAGAACAACACGTCACATAATTTCGAGAGACAAGAAAAACCACTCATCACGGAAGCGGAACGAAGCGCGGCACTTATTGTTATCCTATGAAATCATCAAGCAGTGCACATCTCATCCTAACGATGCGCGAAGCTGAAGCAGCTAAAGCTGCAAAAAGACAACCAAAGAATTATTCGGGAGCGAATAAGAAGGTCATTTCTTGTAGAACCAGTGAAGCTACTAGCGGAGGCCATTGTAAGAGGAAGTCATTCAGCGTTTCATTGCTCCACTAGGCCAACGTAAAGCGAAAGTACTGGATTCGCAACCTCAGCAGCTTGTAAGACGCATGATACAATGGTGCATTTTGTGCCAGAAACTGAATAACCTGCTATATAAACATACCACAATGGCCGACTTACCATAATGGCCTATACGCTGATCATGACCATTTGAACATGTTGGGATTGATTATTTAGAACGATCTTGGATCAAGGACAACGAAGTAGAAAAACATGCATACGGAGTAATCTTCACGTGCGCTATGACCAAACTCCTTCATTTAGAGCTCCTGACCATGTCTACCGTTACATTACTCTTCACTCTAGGGAAATTCTTTGCACGTAAAGGAGTCCCAAAAACCATTATTTCGAAGAAAGACCCGAACGGCGCTCACCGAAGACCAGTGTACCGCCAACTATCACCGTAAGCGTTTGTAACGGCGCAGCTAAATAGACGATGAGACTGTGCTGCAAAGCGTATCGTGAACTATATGGGACGTATTGGCCGTTTGGTATTGGCTTGGCCGTTCATGTTCACTTGGACCACATGGAGGGATGTCTCGAATCGATTGCGGGGAGGGGAGGGGGCAGTTGGTATGGCACCTTTGGGGGCACTGCGACTTTGTTAAAGATGTTGTTCCTCGCTCGTGTGCGTATTCGGTGTTGTTGAGAATATTGTGCTTCTCCGTCTAGACCCTTTTCCGAATCTCTGAGGAAGAAGACGCAACCGTTTGTGAGGCGAAGGATCAGTGAGAAGGAGGCGGATTCATCAACGACTTATAGCAATTTAACGGAGAAAGTACAGCCGAAATCCCTGATAGCGCGGCTTACCAAACGTTATGGTGAAACATTTCACCATATCGCTTGTTGATGAGTCACGTTATCAGGAATTTCGGCTCGGACGAGCGGAACGTCAACGTACCCACATTCAGGACACTTACTACCACTTATCTGAGTGAAGAGCGCTAGTGAAAAGCGTGGCGAGACGCGCTCCACTGAAAAATCTTCTCAATTTCTGCCACAATGATCTAAATCATAACTAGGTTATCTGTCGAATTTCGACATCCCCTACATAGGTTAAGGTCAATGGCCTAGCGGTTTCTGTCAAGACCACCTGCATTTCTATCATTGTCTAAGATCTAACACGTTTGCTATGAAACTGTAAGAGTGATAAAATGGCTAAGTCGGGATGTGGGATGGAAGGTCGCGATCGATAGCTTGATCAGCAGAGGCATGAAGTTCGGAGATTAAAAGCGCTGATTACAGGCTGCGAGGGAACGGCGGCTGTGAGACGAGGCATTCTACAAGGAACGGCTCCGGAAGCGCTCGCCGACAGACCTCGGGCCCGGCGACGCCACTCATCGTCCTTCTGGCTGCTGCCCTTCAGACTGACATTTTCGTCTCCGCCACCGATGACCATCGCTTTCGTGTGCTTGTATATGAGTATGCATCTACCTAATAAATGGTGCTATTGCACGTGTATTGGCGGGCGACACCACACTGGTAGCAGCGAGTGGGGTCTACCTGGCGAGCAGAGCTAGCCTTCTCTCTTCTGTCGTCGTCTTTCCTTTTCTCGTTCTTCCTCTGTATCCTCTTCTCTTCGTTTTCCCAACTTCCCTTGTCGGTTCAGCTTCCTGGCGGGTGATGCGCAGACCCTCTAAGGAGCGCGGTCCTCACCTTACTGTTGCTTTTCTATTTCAGTTCACCTTTAGGCATCTTCTGGGCTTCTGCTTCCGCCCCCCTTTTCGCGAACGACTTTGGATCCTTCTTTCCTTCTTTTCTTTGTTTTTTTTTTCTCTCGGTCCGCCTTGTGGTCAGTACTTCTGACTCTATTTGGACGAGCCACGTGGATAGCTAACAAGATGTACGACGTCGCTAAGTATCATGTGCCGTCATCGCCGACGCCGCTTAGTTTCCCTCAGCGGATGCTGCCCTTCTTCGTGTCTCGGCGTTGGGAACGGCTACATCGGCATTTCGGCCCCTTATCGCCGACGGCATTCCGATCCTCCCACAGAGGGTTGCCTTAATATATTCAATCGTGCCCTAGGCTCGGACCCCCTATCTATATCGTCATCGTCGTCGGTACGCTACCTTATGCCGGTGACTCGGAGCTCCAGTAAAGCGTCTTCGTCCCCCGCGGCTTCTGCCCCGGTTTCTGACACCAAGGTCGAAGAGGATGACGACATTCTCCAACTATGACTCCCATCCGCACACCGCCCGTCGCCGCATCGGGAAGCTATTCAACGTGGCTTGTGCCGCTCTATGCGCCACAAACTTCCAGACAGACGACAAGCGGATTCATCTCCTCGTCGCCACCGTGCCCAGTATGGAGGCCTACCCCATCCGACTTTCGATCAGAATTCCGAGGATGTCGGCCGAAAACGGTTGGTCCTGTCAACGCCCCGCCCAAGTTTGGATCGCTGGTTCCAGGACCGTCTCGCGCGTCACAGTAGCACGTTCAGAGTTCGCTTACGAGTCGAGGACTTTGCATGTCGAATTCATGCAACACCATTAACGCACCGTGCCCTTGCACGAGCCATCGATCAGCACGGCTTCACAGAAGGCCGCGTTCGAACAGCTGACATCTGCATCACATTGGACAGGACTCCTACCGGAACGGATCCAGTGTTCGAACTTCTTGCAGAAGAGCGTCTCCTCGACAGCCTCAGCCCCTCCCACGCCTGCCATGCAAACACGGTCTTCGAATGGATGTATGGTTCCACACCGCGTTCTCGCCCATCTTCGACATCTTCAGACGAACCCCGTCCGATGTCGCTGCGTCTTGACGGAACTAGGATTCACCTACGCAACGACCAGCGTCACGCCGTGAGCATGGGGCTGGAGCTCCACTCCATCCTTGTCGTCCAAGCGGCATACGGCTCCGGAAAGACGGTCATCGGGGCGTATCTTGCCGCCCAACTCGTCGCCCGTCAAAATTTGGTCATCGTCACGGCAACGACGAACGTGGCTTGTGCCCAGTTTACCGACACCCTCCTGCGCCTCGATGATTTCCACCACCTCCGGATCTTACGCTTCGTCTCGGACACCGCGTTAATGGATGGCGCTCAAACAACCCCCGTGGACCTACACTCCGCTTTGCAGTCCCTCATCGAGCGATATGGAGACCGCCTGGAGGCAAAGGAGGTAGACCGATGCCAGACCTACATCGACGGTCGTCGGTTACTAGAGACGCTGATGTTTAATCCCGACTCATGTCTCCAGCTTACAGATGAAGAGCGCGAGGAATACCGGATCGCCGAACAAGATAATTCGGACGCTACGGAGGAGGCAGTCAAAGTTATGCTGCGCGTGCGCCTTCCATCAATCGTCTGCATGACGACCGCATCGCCACTCAACACCACGGCCAGAGGAGGCCTCTTCCAAGAGCTGCTCTCCGGCGCTACGGTCATCATCAGCGACGAGGCCTCTCAAATTCCAGAACCTGCGTTCGTCGCTATTGCAGCCCGGTTCCCACACGCCCGGCATATTCTTATTGGCGATGTCCACCAGCTACAGCCGCATATACGTTGCCCGCGCTCTTCCCAACCAGCTCTCCTGGCCGCCAGAGGGATCATGGAAGTGTTATCTCGTCGGGATGTTCCTAGCGCACCCCTCGTAACCACGTTTCGGGCTCAACCCGCTCTGAACGAGCTTCCTAGCACGCTCTTCTACGACGGGACGTTGGTGAGCGGGACACCCGCACGCGAACGTTGTCTTGTGACCAGCCTCCTTCGACTTCCTAACCCAGCAATTCCACTGCTGATCGTCGACGTAAAAGGAACGTCGCAACCGCCGCTTTCAGGATCCCACTGGAACGAGGACGAGGCAGGCTGGTGCAAGGAGATTATCCACGAGCTGCTGGCATTGGACGTTCCGCCCGCTGCCATCGCAATCGTCACGTTCTACAAGGAGCAGCAGAGGCTGCTCTCGCAGTATGCGGCTCGACGAGGAATCGCGCTCCACACCGTCGACTCAGTCCAGGGACGAGAAATGGACGTCGTCATCATCCTAACGTCGCGTTCCGACGTTGCCACGGACAGTGGGGTATTCATTGATGACCCCAGGAGAATGAACGTGGCGATCACCCGATGCCGTCACGGACAGTTCATTCTTGGGAAGGTCTCGGCATTGCGGACCCTCCGGAACTGGGGACGCTTGACGCAGTGGGCCGGACGAGCTGGTGTTATCGTTAGCACATCCGCGCTGCCGCACGTTTTCGCCTGAACCCCGATTCCATAAGTTAAGCACATTAAATTATTTTCCTTTCCTTTTCTTTGTTTTATTTTCTGATTCTTTTGGGAAGATTATTCTCCATGGGCTGCGACAACTATTGACCGCGACCTTCCTCTTGACCTCCTTTCTCGTCCGAGGATGGACGTACTTGTGGTTAGGGGGAGGTGTAAGAGTGATAAAATGGCTAAGTCGGGATGTGGGATGGAAGGTCGCGATCGATAGCTTGATCGAGCAGAGGCATGAAGTTCGGAGATTAAAAGCGCTGATTACAGGCTGCGAGGGGACGGCGGCTGTGAGACGAGGCATTCTACAAGGAACGGCTCCGGAAGCGCTCGCCGACAGACCTCGGGCCCGGAGACGCAACTCATCGTCCTTCTGGCTGCTGCCGTTCAGACTGACATTTTCGTCTCCGCCACCGATGACCATCGCTTTCGTGTGCTTATATATGATTATGCATCTACCTAATAAATGGTGCTATTGCACGTGTATTAGCGGGGCGACACCACACTAAACAAGTTCATCGCTGAGACAGTTGATATGATGGCTTCATTATCAAGCCGCAAAATCAGCTGCTGGGAAGGGATCACTCGCTACCTCGGTATTCTCTATCCGGTATTCCTAATTTACGTAAGTGCTTGAATGAAGGGATGTTGCTTGCCCTATGTACTGCTGATATTGAATGAGATACTCGGGTGCGATTATGTGGTGAGTTGAACGAGCATCGTTTCTATGCCTCTTTGATGACATTTTTGTAGCCTCCATTGGAAAAAGATGTTACATATGCGATCACAGAGTATCCCGACAAAGGATACCAAACGAAAAGCAAGATGCGCGCTTGGAATTGGATTAGAATTAAACTTGCCTACGATTCGTCAATCAACCAGTAAGTTTTGAGCTTTGGGATGAGGCAGAAGAATATCGTTCGCGTAGACGTCCTGTAGATGAAACCATTCAGCTATATGAACCCAAACCACCACAGTAAGCATCGATAGCCATTAGACCTAACCGAACGCTGCCGTGGCATTATACCAGCGCCCGAGCCGTTGTTATTGGAGTATGTTTCGTCGCTCAGAGGAGTCCCCAATAGGGTTCTTTGCTCTTTGAGTGCTCTCGTGGAAACTCTCGCTCTTGTGGAAACTGCTTTCATCGCTCAGGAGAGTTCGCAGCAGGGTTCGTCGGCCAGGGGAGGTCCCAGAAAGCGGCGGCTAATTATGTATGCGTCAAAGCCCCTCAATTTTCCACCACTTAGTAGGAACGCTAAAATCACGCAACGCGAGAGAACCGAACCCCCCAACCTCCTTCACCCGATGCGACGCAGTCTACCCAGTCCCACGACCCGCCTGCCAGGGCTGCCATCGCGTGCGAACAAGACATCGCAACGCGATCCACGACGCATCGACAGCGGCTGTCGTGGTCGTCCACGGCGATAGCCATTAGACCTAACCACGCGCTGCCGTGGCAATGTACCAACGCCTGCACCAGTATCCCAGCCGTTGTCATTGTAGCTCGTTTTCGTCGCCCAGGGGGAGTCCGCAGCTGCTTCAGGCGCTCTTCGAGCCAGGCTAAGAAAGGGACTCCAAGATGTGGTGCAAAAATGCCGCGACGCAGGAGAACCGAACCCCCGACCTCTTCCGCGCAAAGCATCGCATCCACTTCCCCACGACACGCTCGCGTGGAGTGCCATCGCGGGCTTAGGAAAGACATCGATCGAATGCCCACGTGGACACTGACGCGGTCCGCTACACAACGGCAACAGTCACACGCTACAGTATCGCGGATTGGTGTGCAAACCTGCACATCAACTCGCGAGTCCATCGAGTGTATCGCATGAATGAAAACTTGACATGAACATGAAAACTTGAAAAAGTCCAAAATAGCTTCACTAGAAAACTATTTGTTAGGATATGTGGCTTTGATTACCATGCTATTCCCAGCAGTGGTACAAGAAACAAACAACTTGGGCTACAGACACTTTCATACAGACGAAGAATATACGACCTCGTAATGGTACACAAAATTCTCCATGGTTTCTGTGGACTTGACAAACGTGATTTCTTCATGCTGAGACCATCTAGAACCCGAGGTGGAGGAGAGAAGCTTTCACTAAGCACTGCAAAGTCTTCAATTCGACATAATTTTTTTGTCAATAGAGCAGGTTCGGATTATATGAAACTTGCCAAAAACTCAGTTCTTCCGTACAACCTGAAGCCATTTATTACGAATGCAAGTCGATTCATAAATAATTCTAGGACATAACGAGATCTTGTGGCAGAGTCCCTCTTGGTCTGTTCTCCTTTCTATTCTTCATTCTCCGGGTGTTTGTTATCGCATGTACTTTCTAATCATTCTATTACACTTTGGTCTGATCGTTGACCAATGTCGTGTGGATGTCGTTGTATACTGTTTCTAATTATATTGTTCTTCACATGGATTTTAGCCATGTAATAAATAATAATAATAATAATGAATGTGGTTAGGTCTACGTAAGACCGTCCGCGGCAACCACGCGACGACCACGGCAGCCGCCGGTTAGGTCTAACAAGACCGCAAGCAAGTAAGTAAGTAAGACCGCAAGCATCAAGCAACATTACGCATAAACTTTCTGAAAGCATGTAGGGCGCTAGGTGGCTCGCCTGCAATTTGGGCGGCACCTTATAAGGCAGCCCAAACCTGTTTTAGAATCTGGTCTAGTGGGACGGGCACTAATACTGATTCCTTAACAACGGCGTGTACTAATGCGACTTCCTATAGGGGTAGACCCATATTGTGTTGCAAACTAAACATTTTATGCAGGGCTGGCGGGTTCTACAACAGTTGTGATAGCGAATTTTCCTACTTTTTCCTACTATGTTTTCATTTTAAAGTGTTTTTTCCTAGGTGTCACAGAGCCTTTATGGGTACTGTGCATGTTAGAGAAATCAGTATGTGGCCTTGTGTAGGACGAGTGAACGTTTCTTGCAGAGCTAAAATAATACATTGTAGAACGCACAGCGGCAGCAAAATTCTAGAGAAAGAAAAAAATTATGAAACAAACAGAGAAGCTTATAAAAGTACCAAAAACAAACTTTCTTTGAGAATCTTCGATACCTCCATCGAGTGCCCGTCGATGACGTTTGAGCGATATAACCTGCTTGAGATACGCCTCTTCATCTATCACGCGTGCAAAGTTTAGTATTCAACGTGGAATGTTGCTACAGAGCAAGGGAAGCGCAGCCTCTTACTGCTTGGCACAATAGCACTGTGAGCTTTTCTGAGCGTCCAAATCCAGAAGCCGTGTCACCGATTTCGTGCTATGAGCATGGAATATCACTAAAAGGGTAAGAGTAGTAAGGAGGACGTCGAGGGTGGGGAACCGACAGCGACCAGAAAGCGGAGTCCTAGAGGAATATCAAGCATGGGAGGGGCCACTACGGTCAATAGCGGAACAGTGAAGCAGGTCAGGAGGTGGGACCAAGAAGAGTGGAGGAAATAAGGGGAGAGAGTTTCAAACACGGGGTGCTCTAATGAGGACCAGCAAAGGAATCCATTACGAGGGAACCAGCAGGAGAGAACACGGGTTCCGATTTAAAAAAAAATGTCACAGATGTGGAGTAATGGACGCCCGGTCGCGCCGTGGTCGTGCCATGAGCGTGGGAGCACAACTTAATGGGGTGTAGTAGTAAAGGAGAGGTGGCGATGTCCGTTCCTCCACGTGGTGCCCGCTCTGCGAGCTAAGCCGAACACGGACATTCGATTGCAGGCAACAGGCCCTTGTGACAGGCCGGCCTACGAACACCCATGTCACATCACATGTTTCATGAGATTGCAAGTTTTTCGTGATAGTGCTACGGCGTCCGCGGGAGCCGACGCGCACTCGCAGAGCCCGGCAAGTGTGAGAAGTATGCGAGGGTCCCTGATGCGAGGACGGCATCGGGGGGCAACTGAGCTAGTCCGAAAGTCCCGTAACGTAAGCAGGACCCCCGTGGCAACGCTGAATGTGGGTACGTTGAGGGGCCGCTCGTGCGAGTTGGTTGAAGCACTGGAGCGTAGAAGAGTTGATTTCTGTGCGGTGCAGGAGACGAGGTGGTCCTGCCGCAAGTCAAGGGACATAGGACGTGGCTTTAAGGCCGTTCTATGTGGAAGTCCCAGGACCACCAGTGGTGTCGGAATAATCGTCTCCGAACGATTTCGTGACTCGATTGTAAGCGTTGAGCGCTTTGACGGTCGATTGATGAAGATCGTTGTCGCCGCTAAGGAGCGACTCTACCTCTTCTTCTCTCCGTATGCTCCGCAGACTGGCTGCTCCGATCAAGCCAAGGATGAGTTTTGGAACCTGCTGGATGAGAAGACAGCAGAGGTACCGTCGAAAGATGTCATCATAGTCGCTGGTGACCTTAATGGGCACGTAGGTGCTACGAACGACGAGTACAGCTGTCATGGTGGTTTCGGATACGGATCACGTAACGCAGATGGTGAGCGCATTCTTGAGTATGCGGAATCGCATAGTCTCACCATTGTAAACACCGTCTTCCGAAAAAGCGACTCCCACCTCATCTCATATTATAGTGGGAGCTCCAAGCCTCAGATAGACTTTGTGCTTGTAAAGGATCGTGACCGGAGTCTTGTCACAGACGCGAAGATCGTGCCGTATGAGACGGTCGCCCCACAGCACCGACCGCTGATCTGATCTGCACTCCGAAGATTGTCCCTCCGAGGCTGAAGCAGGTCGAGCGATGCGGTGCTGCAAGAATCAAGTGGTGGCGAATGAGAGAGAAGGAAGCAGCTGTGATTTCTCGCGTGCGGTTACCGACAGTCACGACTGTCGACGAAACTTGGAAGAAAACGACCGACGCGATTCGTCAAGCTGCACAGTCGGAACTCGGCATTACGAAGCCTGGGCGGCGAAAGGTCGACAAGCAGGCATGGCTGTGGACAGATGATGTGATAGCAAAAGTGCGAGGGAAGAAGTCGCTTTATCACGTGTTTCTCGGCGAGAAGACGGCCGATAACTGGCGGAAGTACCAAGAAGCGAGGAAAGCTGCAAAGAAGGCCGTGACTGTTGCAAAAGCCACTCATTATGGAGATGTCAACGAGAAGCTCGAGTCACGCGATGGCGAGCGGTATCTGTACCGGCTTGCTAAGAATCGCCATCGGCAGACCGAGGATATTGAGAAGTTTTTCGGCATCAATGATGAGAACGGCCATCTCCTTACGGACCGCAAGAAGGCATTGAAGCGATGGCGCGACAACTTTGAGGAAATCTCTACAGTAGAATTTCCTCATCCAGCCATCCCTTCCACGGCTGCAACCCACGGCCCCGTTCAGAAGATCACCGTGGAAGAGATTGAAGCCGCTTTGAAGAAGATGAGGCCAGGCAAAGCGACTGGGCCCGATGACGTGGCAGCTGATTTATGGAAGTCCAAGTACTGGTACCCTGCTGAGTGGTTGGCGAAGTTCTTTAATCAGGTGGTGGCGGAGAAGAAAGTGCCTGAGTGTTGGCGTCAAAGTACGACGATTCCAATTTGGAAGAAGAAGGGCAGTCCTGCAGACTGCTCCAATTACCGTCCGATTCGCTTGCTTTCGCACAGCATGAAGATCTTTGAGCGAGTTGTCGATGGACGAATTCGGGACATCGCCCAGCTTTCCAGCAATCAGTGCGGCTTCGTGGCTGGCTGTGGCACCGTTGATGCCATATTTGCCGTCCGCCTCCTGATAGAGAAGCATCGCGAGAAACAGAAGCCAGTGCATATCGCCTTTCTCGACTTGGAGAAGGCCTTTGACCGCTACCACGTGAAGTGATATGGTACGCCTTGCGACATCATGGAGTTCCTGAAGAGCTCATAGAGTGGGTGCGAATTCTCTACTCTTCTCCAAAGAGTCGAGTTCAAGCTGCAGCTGGGACCTCGATGGAGTTTCCCATCTCTGTCGGAGTAGACCAGGGTTCTGCGCTTTCCCCATTCCTCATTGTTGTCGTCATGGATGCCATTACACGAGATCTTCAGAAGCCCGTCCCTTGGACGTTGCTTTATGCCGATGACGTGATGATCGCTAGCGAAGATAAAGGAGAACTGAGAAGAGAAGAGTTGCAAGCTTGGTTTGATCGCTTGGAGTGGTTGGTTTGGACTCAGATTGAACGTGAAGAAGACCGAGTATTTAACGACGGACGTTACCGAGTCCAGCTCGATCAAGGTTAACGGCATCGAGCTTCCACGCACTGCGGTCTTTAAGTACCTGGGATCAGCAGTCGCGTCTGACGGCAAACTGATGGTCGAAGTGAATTCACGCGTGAGTGCAGCTTGGTCCAAGTGGCGCTCGTTGACTGGCGTGCTCTGCGACAAGAAGATACCAGAGCGCTTTAAGTCGAAGATCTACAGAGCAGTCGTCCGGCCGGTAGCAATGTACGGCGCTGAGTGTTGGCCAGCGACCAAAGAAGTTGAAACGCGCCTCAGCGTCATGGAGACGAAGATGCTGCGCTGGACGGCAGGAGTTACGCGCATGGACCGCATCCGAAACGATGCTATTCGGCAGAAGTTCGGTGTCGCGCCAATTACTGACAAGATGCGCGAAGCCCGCTTACGATGGTACGGCCACGTTCTTCGTGGAGAAGAAGACAGCGTCTGCAAGATAGGCCTTAACTTCGAGGTAATAGGAAAGCGGCCTAGAGGGCGCCCGAAGCAGCGCTGGACTGATACGTTACATACGGTAGCTGGTGTCCACCCCGATCTAGCGCTGGATCGGGAAAGGTGGCGTCATGACACCAGAATAGCGGACTCCGCCACGAAGCGGGACAAACGCTGAAGAAGAAGAAGAAGGAGTAGTAGTAGTAGTAGTAAAGGAGACGATGAAGGGGGGGGGGGGCAGGAGAGCGACCAGGGGCCGTATGCTGAGGTCTCCCCGGCGGTGCCCGGCCGGGGATGGGTGCCACGCCGGCGTCTTCCCGGTATGCTGAGCTCTTCCCGGCGTCGATCGGCGGGGAGGCCACGCCCTCAACGGCCGGGGAAGGTCTCCCCGCCGCTTTGAGCAGGGGGAAATGGCATGCGCGCGCCAAATTAGCGGTAGGGCGCGGAAGTGTTCAACGGCTGATAGGGCTAAGAGTATTGTCTGACAGCAATTGGGTTAAAATCGGCGACGTAATGCAGCAGAAGTAATCACTGGCAACACTGCGCTTATTTTTCATCTAATTCAACTTCACGGAGGCCTTAGAAACACGTGAATGCGCTCGTTTCCTCTCGTCTTGTTCTATTCACTGCAATTTTTATCAATTCGGTCGACTGTTTTTTATTAGTTGAACAGTATTATAAGAATCCGACTGCTGACTTAGACAACGTAACCCGGATGAGCCCCGCGAGCACAGTTGCGAGCGTAGCAGATCAGATTTGAGACGGAAGGGAGCACACAGGCGCAATTGTTTCCATATTTGGCCCACGTGCGAATCATGAGCTCACGCTTGTGATGAGCGAATCTCCAAGCACGATGACAGATTGCAAATCTAAGCAATGTGGCGGCTTACTAATCTAAGTACGATGACGGCTTACCTACAGGGACGGATACCGATCACATCACGCAAAGGCCGATTGCATTGACAGTTTTAGGAGATTACATTGAAGCGTTTGAGAGAAATTATAAGGAGGAAAGATTATTTAAGGAGGAGTGAAAGAGGTAATCACGACTCATATCACCAAGCAGATAACATAACTTCTCCAACCACACTCGAGAGCTGTCCTAGGATGTACGAAAGTTTTGTGTCCTCCTCTTTTGAACTTAGGAAGGCTGACTAGACAACTCAATGTCCTGATAATACTCATAAGTGAGGTCTACCAGCGCTCCTAAAATCTTCACTACCGCCTTTACGAGAATGAAGTGACATGAATCGACACAAACTGATTCAGTGTAAATATTCTAGGACAGCTCGAAAAGCTGGAGAACTTGATTGATCTTGGCAGAGCCACAAACGCCTCGACTCAAATGCTGACGCTAACCACAGAACATAAGGGCTTGATGTCAAGTGCAAAAGCTACCATCACGCACAGACCTTCACCATTAAAGGTAAATGTGATAGACCCGCCCTTATCCCTGTTTAAAATGCTCGAAGCACTCCGTATACTGATACAGGATACCGTCGAAGCTATGAAACATTTGCTTTTCCGAGATCTCTTCGAATCTCCCTTCGCACTTGTACGTCAGCTACAATAACCATCGTTCGAACCACGCCGGCGCTATCGATTTTCTGCAACACGGCGTCAGCTATAGCGCTTTAACTTCCCGCGCCACGCCCGCGAGCTCAGCATGCCGGGAGCGCCCCGCCGGCAACGGCCGGGGAATCGCCCCGGCCGGGCAGCGATGGGAGGCGTGCCCGGCCGGGGAGACCTCAGCAGACGGCCCCAGGAAGGAGGGACCTGGAGATGGGGCCCGGAGTGGGAACCAGCAAGAAGGGAGACGTAAGGGGAATTAATACAGGGAACAAGGAATCACCGTCGGCGGCCTCTTCCTGCTTGACATAGCGGAACAGCGTGCGCGTGTCTGAGCTTCTGGAATCTGAGGACGTGTCCACTACGTACGTCGTGAAACAAGGATCTGGATTCAGAAAAGGTGTCAGTGACGTCGTGACGGGAGCAGCCGCCTTGAGAATTCAACAGCATCCCATGTTGAACGGAAAACCTTGCCCGCGCGAGCTACGCTTATTCGTATTCCGCGCGAAAAACGTTTGCCGTCCAACATGGGACTCTCCTGCGACAGAGGAAGAGCAGCCTCTTCCTGCTCGACACAGTGGCAAGCACACGCATTTCTGAACGAATGGATTCAGAAGAAGTGTCCCCTAAATAGATGAATAGGAAATATACCCATACATATTGTTAAATACACACATTCATCGAGTTTCACATATATCTGTAGGAGGCTGCATTCCTACTATAGAACGATACTTGTTGTCTGTTATCCGAGAAATAATGAGGTGCAGAGTGAGCGTATGCAATTAAGCTCTCGAGAAGGTGAATGTTTCTTAATTAAGTTGAATCTCCATCGTTCCTCATTGTAATAGTGATATATGATGCGTTTACGCACCAAAGAAGGGGTGGCTTTTCCATGTGCATTTGTTGATAATTGGAATCTTTGTGCTTGTATAACTAGTTTTAATGTTCTCTAGGTAGGGATCTGCAGTTCTGTCAACAAGATCGTGGATGTTGTGGAATTGATGAAACACACATTTCACTGCATCGTTTAACACCGCAAGATATTCATCATGCTCACATTAGCTGTCTATGATTGTAATCGTTCTTTTCTCATCTGGTAAATTCAAAATTTGAAATGAACCAAATTCGACATAAACGACGTCATGGATTAAGTAATAAAATAGATATATAGTGCACTGAAACTCGTTTATCACTAAATGCCTCGTTCAGAGAGCTTTCAAAGTTATCTAGTTGGTAAGACAGTGGACATGAATGCGAAGCAATGCTTCTTGACATAGACAAGCTCATTGACGTGTGATGGAATGTCATTGGTCTAAACGAGATGAAAAAGGGCAGTGTTTGAATCTTGATTTTGTTACAACCTACATAGCCGAAAATGTAAATCTAGTAAACTTAGTCAGTATCTATCACAATGATAGTGCACTAAACCCTGCGTCCTTCTCTATGGCCTATGTCATACCACCGCTTACCCTAAGCGATGCCTAATGATAAACACCCGTATCGATCGCGCGAAGAGATGAGTCGATATGGGAGCCTATAATAAGGCTTCGCTAGGGGTGAGCGATGGTATGACATAGGTCTATCACTTTTTTACGGTAACTATAGAATATCGTGTTACTGACATGCGCGCAGCACTTAGCACGCACTGTGCAAATGCGGACGGACGAGGAGCACAGCCACGCTTTTCTATAATGAACAAAAATTTCTATCAACATTTCTTTGAAAGAAAAGGTATCTTACAGTCTCCGTACTTGTCCTTACTATAATATTTTTGGCGTTCCAGATTCACGGAGGATAAGAAAACAACATTGAAGAAGCTTATCTTATCAGCAAGAAATTATTTTCAAAAAACATTAAAAGTGCAGCCTCTGTACACTCTTCAGCTAGAGCCGTAAGTAAGCACTTTATTTTACATTTAGGTGAGAGTATTCTTACTGTTTGTTGGTTGTGTGTAGTTGACCGGTGCTTCACGTAAAAAGAACTGAACTATCATTGTTAGTTTGTTTCTGTGACAATGTCGCAACCACTGTGTGAGATTTGTTCTACCTTGTTATTCAAAAAATGAGCGCAAGGACAGCTCTGCACCTGAAAAAATAAAAGATTCAACATACAGTACCGTCGGTAAACATCCGCCAAAACTCGGCCGGCGGCGGATTAATCCGCCGTTGACAAGATTTTAAAATTTTTGAGTTCGAAATGACCTAGATTAATTGAGCCCGTAATATTTGTCTTGACCTGACCCACATTTGCTCCTTAGTCTCGCCTAATTATGCCCCCTGGCAGGAGTGGACCTGCCTAGTGGAATTTTTAAATTTTTAAACGCTGACGGAAACGTATTTCATTCCAATTTTAGGTTTCGCCTCGTCATGTCGATCAATTTGAAATCAAATTCGCCTAGATTAACTCCATTTACGTCATTCTGTGCATTCTCAGCTGATGATCTCTTCCATTTCCGCTAATTTGTTACGACCGCACCCCTTTTGTTCTAGGACTGAATTTTGCTCAAGTTTTTGCCTATGAGGTGTGTATTACAAATATAGGATTTTGGTTTACTTTAATCAAAAGTAAGGTAGTAGTCAGAAACCAAATCGGCAGAGCATCGAGGTTTGCAAAGGCTAGTTCACGAGTGTAGACCTGTGTCTCCACGCTGCGGATCAGTATGGAAGCTGGGAATGTGGTCAGACATTATGCAGAGATGCTGCCACACAAAAATGATGGAGCTGGAGCTCACGTCTGGGAGCTTCACTGCATCAAAAATAGTGTTTTCTTCTAGTTCGACATGAGACTCAACATCGACATCTGTCCAGACCTCACGAAAGAATCCCTACCATTTAGGAAAGCCTCTTTCAAAGATCTTTCAAAAAATTCAATCGACGTCAATCTCATTTATTACTGGAGACAGGTTCGATACTTGAGCCCAGATGTTGCTGTAATTACAGTGACCTGACCAGCTCCACCAAGCATGTCCTTTGGACATACAATCTCTCTTCTCACAACGCACACTAACCCAACAAAGGGTCAAGCCTGAGGTTCGAGAATCAAAGAGGTCGTATTGTGACGTCGTTTCCTGGGTGGGGGGGGGGGGGAGCGTCGCACAATCGATTCGGCGGAGTTTTTTGTATCCTTTCATAGTTAAACATTAAACATTAAACATTTATTGTGCCAATTGCAGTAGATAGTATAGATGGGTGACGAATTTCGAAAAAAATTTATTCTTTGAAATATAGAGCCTTCCTATATTTCAAAGAACACATTTTTTTTAATTTCGGCAGACTTGAAATCAGCTTGGTCCGCCTCAATTTCCGCAAATTTCGTCAGGATTTTATGGACACGACACATTTTTCTACCTGAGGGAGCGACATCTGCATTAGAATTGTACTCTATAAAATATCGACGGTTAATTGCTAGTGGTGACTCAAGTGCTTTTCTTACAAATGTTTTTTGAACTGCTCTCAGTAAAAAAAAATCTCATTCTCATTGTTGATGAAAACAAAATTGCTTTCTACCTAAGGCCGACAACGTATATAGCTAAAATTTCACCTTAAATAGACTCAAGTTTTGCTTGGCATACACCAAAAAATCGTGGATTTCTGAAGTTAATATGATCTGAAGTATCGATTTTTTCCTAGTTGTCAAAAAGTTTTTTAAAAATCGAACCCCGCTGATCGCATAGAAGGTCGCTGCATAAAATTTTATTTTTAATGCCTAAAGCTTTAAAATTTTTTCCTTCGGACATGAGAAAACTATTTTCATGACAAGCTCATCATTTGAGTAGGACCATCGAAGTCAGAGATCGCGATTGTTTGCACTTAAACTGTCACAAATCGAAGAGCTTTTGAAAAGTCTGAAAAAATTCGTTTTCTAGTGTTGCTTACTAAATGATTTCCGTTACAATTCAACCCTTCGGTTTCGAGATGGCCAAAAAATCGAAGGGCGGTTCAAAAAATTTTCTAAGGAAAACACTCAAGTCATCATTAGTAATTAATACTCGATATTCTATAGTAGAGTACAAATGGTTAGTGTGAATAGTGAGAAGAGAGAAGCAGCGATTGTATGTCCAAAGGACATGCTTGGCGGGGCAGGTCAGGTCACTGCAACTACAGCAACAGTCTGGACCCCAGTATCGGACTTGTCCAAGTAATAAATTAGATTGAGGTCGAGTGATTTTTTTCAAAAGATATTGCAAATATGGGCTTTACTAAATGGTAGTAACTCTTCTACGAGGTGTGGACAGACGTCAGTGTCGGATTTGAACAAACTTCGTTTTTGAGGAAGTGAAACTGCGAGACGTGAGCTGTCGGCTGTATCATTTTTGTGATGCAGCATCTCTGCATGGTGTCTGACCACATATTCAGCTACTGATCCATTGCGGGGAGACAAAGATCTACACGCGTGAAGTAGCCTTTACAGGACGTGTCTTCTTGGAACCCTGATGCACTACCAATTTTGTGGATGATTACTATCTTACTTCTGATTCCTCGTTGTGCGACCCTCGTGTGTTCATCCTGGTTTCGTCGGACTTAGGTTTTCGAAGCACGTGTTAGGTCGGTAAGATCAGTGGAGTCGAATAGGTGGGGATGCAATTGGAAGTTCTTTGCCTCATTTGCTACTAAGTTGACGCTTTCCAAAGCTCCCTAAGCTACTCGCCTTCTTGCCAGCTCCGGCACTAGGTCGTCAGCGCCGTTGAATTTATGGCCCAGATGCATATATCTGGAGAATTTGTTTCCGCTGAAGGCTATTTCGATATAAAAAATGCTTCCATTTCTTATGAATTTCGCCGTCACCTGATTCAACTGTAGTCAAATGTTTCCACATACATACACAATCGGAGGCATTGCCGGCCGTTGATTTTCACTTCTCTTTCTTACATTCTTTCCAATGATTACGTAACGTTTGTAAGGTAGTGCTCAAGATTATGGGTACGGTATCCTCTCGCCTAATCCTTCTGATCCTGTGATAACCGAGTGATGTAAGACTCTTCACCGATGGAGTAGCATGTCGGAGATCGGCAGGGAGGACAGAGGGCATGATGTGCTCGGTGTTTAGGATGGTGGACTTGGCGGTGCTACAGTAGAAGTTGTGGGTGGCATTTTGCATTTTCCTTCCAGTGAAGTAAAGGTTTCGTCAGGGCCTCGGAGAGCTGTCACCCTGATCTTGATGTTGGCCTAGCTGTAGCAGTAGTTGATGAGACTTGGTTAGGTAGCTTCAAGCAAAATTTGCGCTCTTCTCTCCTAAAGATCCTCCTTTATCGGCTCTCTGCATAGCTTCGCAAGCTGGGATACCAGTTGGTGGTTGTCTGGCGCTTATGCCCCACTGCGCTGGCTACCCATATCGAGAATTTTCGAAGACGTCTCTTGGTAGCTTTCAACCTCTTGGGTCGCTCAGTGCTATCGCGGAGGTGATACACGAAGCAGTTTTCCTCGATGATGCCCTCAGTGACGGCATGATTCCAAAGGATATCACGATAAGTGCAAAGTGAGTTGATGATTGAACCAGTTGACGATCGTTTTGGGGAGGCTCTTCTCGATTTCCTTCTTTGAAAAAAAAAAACAGAACCTTTCGCGAAGGAATAACGACTGATTTTCAGTATGAAGACCTGCGAGAGCTAGGTAGGATGAAAAGATTCACTGCGCATATCTGTGAGTGATGAGAACGGGAGCTCGTCGTTATGTCACAGTCTCTTGACCGTGAAATAACCGAACACCATTTGCAGAATGATTCCCTCAGAACGAACTCCTATACCCATCACTCACAGATATGTGCACTATACCTTTTAGTATATGCGTTTATCGGCGTGGGAGTGAGAACACGTTAGGCCACTAATAAAAGATTTTCGCCATAAGAAACTCGTTCGGTGCAACACTTGAAAAACCCTTTTGAAGAATTATTTTGTAAGTTCCAACAGCGCTGAAGAGACCAGCGAACTTTGATTACCTACTTTAAAGAAGCAAAATTTTCCAGATCATGCTCGAGAAGTGACTCCATAATCATAAAAGGCGACGGTAGCTACAAGTGCAAAACAGATTGCGATAAATTGTGCGGCTTTGTTCGTGCACCTGGAAAAGCTACCTACTTTGCGGTATGCTTGACAACTTCTTTCATCGCTCTTTCAAGCAGATGTAGATTAAACTCATTAAACAAACTCATCCGCTAACCAAATGCATGGTGACGATTAAGGTAGGGCTGCGGTCGCTCTTAAGTACACATTTAGCGTAGCCAAGGCAAATGATTGTCTAAGGGCTTATTGGTAATCAGTCAGTAAAAATTACTGACTATTTAATTTCAGAAATGCTCATGCGAAGGAGGCTCATGCCCAACTCAACGCCAATGGGGCGGTCTGTCCATGCTTTTTTATTAGCATTTGTTTCGAACATTTTCACTCTTGCCTTCGAGGCACGACTTTTTCTACCGTACTAACCTTTTCCATTGTAAAAAAGGATCAAAACAAAATTCTTATAACAACTCATGTGGCTACAATCGCTTAGGAAAGCTTGTAAACACGGACTTTCTTCTCTTCATAGCCGTTGAACAGAGGAATTGTGGGCCAAGCTCATTAGCATATGCTGGGCATTGTTCACTGGACAGAAAAACGAATAGGTGCGTGATTAACTGTGATGTTTATTTCAGTGTAATACAATGGGTAGCTTTTGAAAAATTCATTGAAAGGTAAAGATAGCATGCCTAAATTCCTGCCAGGAATTTAGGCATGCTTAGCATGCTATCTTTACATTTCAATGGATTTTTCAAAAGGCATACCTTGGTTCTATATGCGCATAGCACATT
This sequence comes from Heligmosomoides polygyrus polygyrus, assembly GCA_947396885.1. Classification (NCBI taxonomy): domain Eukaryota; kingdom Metazoa; phylum Nematoda; class Chromadorea; order Rhabditida; family Heligmosomidae; genus Heligmosomoides; species Heligmosomoides polygyrus. Next base: position 76,304,328 of record OX377204.1, on the reverse strand, counting down.
TAAATGACATTGTTCATCAAGAGAGCCAAAGCTGTATTTATCGAAATCTTCAATAAATGAAATAGGGATTAGAACATTATTAAAAAGGATAAGACTATGCATGATAACTGACTAAGGAAAATTTTCATCAAAACAGACTTTACTGGGAGGTTCAGGGTTCTCTGGAGGACCCACTTGTGCATAAGTTTTTGACGATGACTAAATTTCATTGAGAATCCTAACAAACATCGGAAGAGAGTACATCATATGATAGAGGGACCAAGCCTTCTCTAATCCATAGCAGCTCGGGATTGACGGACGGAAGCATAGCGATAGACAAGCAGTTTTGAGCTTGAATAATTTTTCTAGAAAAAGAGAGAATCTCCTTTATCCATGCCGTTTTTATTGGAAAGCGTTCGGCTTGACTTCAAAACTACTCCAGTTTGCGTCGATAGGTGTCCAGTTTGGCATATAGCGCTTAAAAGTGTTAATTGTTAATAGAAATACATTTTTAAAGACAATCGATAGCTAGAACTATAATATCGAAACTTTCTGTTTTCTGGCTACTGTTTGGCTTTTCTTATTTCTGTAGAAAAATTTCATCATTTCCGTCCACCCCAGCTGCCAGTATTATCTGAATTCGCTCCGGTGTTTTAGTACTAGGAGGATATTGTGGTATTTTCTATCCATACATTCTTCCTACCCATGTCATTGTTCCTTCTTTTGCCTTAAATTCGAGTGTCCCATTTACAAGGAAACGGTTTGGTTTCGGTGCAAGGATAATATTAATATTAACCAATTGAAAATGGCAACCCTTTTTCTGCATTGTTTGCGTTGTATGTTTGCATATATCAATCGATGTGTTAGGATTATAAGGTGTTAAACAAAAAGCGTGCTGTGAAAACAATAGCTAACAGATCGGTCGCATTTCTTTATTCATTCTGTTCGTGGGCAGCCACGCGACATAATTAAGAAACACAATTAGACCAAATACAACTCTACATACAACAGCAGTAGACTCAGTACATAAATGAATCTAGTTTAAATAACAAAGCCAAACCTCAAAAGCAACAGCAAACTATAAAGTGTCGTGAAGATACCTGCCAGCTAGTTTTCTGAATTGCCATAGATTGCTTGGTATGTTTTCTTTGAAAGCCTCAGAAATTCAACTAGTGGAAAATGAGGATGTTACATTGCTTTTCGATGTTTATAGGTTGATACATGGCACTGTGAGCCCACAATAGTTCTATCATACTATATAATAATCCGCTAAGCGATGAGTCACACTATCGATCGGCGATGAGTCATAAAATAGGGGAAATTACGGGGCACAAATTAAGGCAAGAAATTAGCGGAAAGTACACAGACGGCTTCTACGTGCCTGGCGACTAAGTAGACGAGCAGAACACGTCGGCGGCCGTGCATGGCAAGTCGTAGACGTACCTAACACGTCGGCGACTGTGCATGGTGAGCCGTAGACGTGCCGAAGACGTCGGCAACCGCGCCTGGGCATTTAGATGATCATCGACGGAAGGCCTTCACAGCAGGGGAGACAATCGATATCGATCGATATCGCCGATTTTTTGCGGATGTCGTTCAAACGGCACGAAACGTCAGCGCTGGGCTAATCGAGGTCGCTGAACACGAATCGGAAGTCGACCAATCGATATCGATCAATGTTATCGGTTTTCTGTGGGTGTCGTTCAAGCGGCACGGAACTTCAGCCCTGCGGCTAATCGAGGTCCTGACCGGTGGTTCTCTCTCAGATTTAATCGATCAGGGTGGAGAGGGGGAGGAGCAGGGGGAGAGAGTGAGAGACACGCCGGTGGTTTTCTCCCAGATTTAACCGATCGGGCTGGGGAGGGAGTGGGAGACACGCGAGCATTATGGCCGAAGGAGTGCTCCACATCAGGTGGAAAGTTTCAATGTGGAGGCCAGTATCGATCGATATTATCGATCGCCTGACCGGTGGTTTTCTCCCAGATTTAACCGATCGGGGTGGGGGGGGGGGGGAAGATGGGAGACGCGCGGGTACTATGGCCGAAGGAGTGCTCCACAACAGTCTGAGGACGAAAGCACTGATTAACGCAAATAAATTACGTTTCTGAACTGTCTGAAGATAGTACCCACGTTGAAGAGATGTTGAGGATGAAGGGAGGGAGGGAGAGCTGGATGGCTTCATATCGAAGAACTACTCACCTGATCTTAAAGAAGTAAACCAAGGTTCGAAATTATTAAGGTTTTCAAATACCTCTTTTTATTGCGAAGGTGCCGAGAAGGCTGCACAAGCAGAGCAGCTGCTTGAAGTGAGTGATCTTGGCTTAGTGACTCATTAAGGTCGCGCGAAGCGCGCAAGTGCGAGACACGCCGACAGGCGTGTTGAAGCACTTGTATCCATATATTCCACTGGCTATCTCTTTGGTTAGAGAAAGAGACTGAATAGAACCCTTAAAGAGGAAGGCGCACCATGCCATTTGTCAACCAATAAATTATGTCTAATTCATATTTCCTTCTACGATATGCATACAGTTATAAGGTACACCTCACGATAGTATCTCACGCAGTAAACTCTTGAAGTTTTCTATTTCAGACCAGTTGCCGGCTTTGTAAACGTTTGTCCTGATGCTTTCAACAAGATTAACGACCACGATATGAAGAAGTGGATATCAGTAATTAGACATGAGTTGCTTCATGCACTTGTCTTCTCTGATTCACTCTTTCGAAAATTCAAAACAGCACATGAGAGGTGTCTTAATTTGTTCTCATGTATTAGGTGCTGCAAAAAATTTCAAGAATTTTTTAAAATAGCTAACAAAAAAACCGTCATGATCTGTTTAGACCCACCAGATTTAACAAGCTAAACCGCTTATAGCACGAACACTCTAGAATCTTAGGAGCACGTGACAGGTTGCTTCTGGGGGTAATAAAGCCCAGAAAGCGCTCTTGTTCCAGTGCAAAGGTGACAATGATGTTCTGCCCGCAGCGCTTTACTATGGGTTTCTCCAACGTCGATCCACTAGCCAGGAAGCAGCTAACATCTGAGTTACATTTGGCGAGGACGCGGTAACAAGATATACAGCCTATGGTTCAAACGGTCCGAGGCCCGAGATACATCATTCGAAGATGCTTCACGCTCCGGACGTCCATCAGTCGTGCGTGACGACATATTGCGGCTCGCTCTGAAAGAAAAGCCCAACGCGACTACTCGTGAATTATCGGCGATTCTTGAGTGTTATCATTTCTTTGTCGCTGATCGTCTTCACTGTTCTTGGTCTCGACATGGGGGTTCCACGATTTTCGAGACTTGCACCGGTACTGAGAACAGCTAAGTGTCTCCTTCTCCAACACGCATTGAGGATTTTCAAGGAAGGTAGTAATGTGAGATAGTTCCTGGGCCTTCTACGTAACCATATCCCCCAGCGGCCTCCAAGGAGAACAAGCTACGAAGCAATCAATCTCCGCCCTGCTCTAAAAGAAGGTAATGCAGTGTTGCTGGCGGGACTGCCAGAGTTCTACAGCGGATTTTTTAAATTCGGCACCACAATACTTGCGAAGATCTACCTGTCCAACTGCGAAGCTTGAGACCTTGATTCAGAGGATCAGTAGGACGGAGTAATGTTTTTTTACGACAGTGGTCGCCACATGTTTCAAGGATGTCTCGGAAAAGATTGCATGGTCTTTGGTTGGAGGTAGTATTTAACCCAGTATGTTCACCAGACCTTTCGCGATCTGACAACCGCCTTTTCCGAACTGTTAAGTAACATGACATAGACACTTCGTTGATCATGTGCGAATGGAATGCGAGGTGAAGCAGTTCTTCGAGTCGCAACCGTCTTCATTATGGAAGAAATGAATTCGTGGTCTGCCCATTAGATAGGAGAAGGTTGTTGCTGTCAAAGTTGTTTACTTCGTAGATTGAGATTCCATACAAGTAACATTTGAAAAAATTTCCGCATCGCTGCAGAACTCTTGCGACATTCTAATTGATACACGGATATATCACGGTTAACGTCTTCAGTTGTGGAAAATTTTCAGCTCCGATGGAAAGGTCATTCCTGGAGTGGTTGAACGATTTGTGCGTGACGACTGGGAAACAGCTAGTGGTTTTGTAAGTTCTACGATTGTACCTATCTTGTCTTTGTCTCTATCCCTTAAATGAGTTCATGGAAACCGAAACTGAAATTTTTTATTTCGTTCTCTTTCTCTTCCTCAACTAGGTTTCGGAAGTGCACACTTATCGTATTTGCTCCTGACCAAAACAACCACTTTGCTTAATTTTAAGAATGTGTAAAAGCTGCATGAAACTGTTGAAAACTGTGAGAACTTGCTAGATATGAAGTATCACCTTAAAAAACTATCAACTATGATCAAGGTGCCAGCGTAACAGAACTATTCCCAACCTGACAAGGAAAAAAAGGCAGGGCAACATCATGGGGTCCAGAGAAAACGGTTCCGCTGGCATGGTAGTTAGAAGGCGTAAAAACTGCAATTGTTGGACTGAATCCCCCCCCTTGAAAAACGAAACCAACTTCAGTTCACTTCTTCCTATGCAGCTGTCTTTATGACTTGACGTCCTGGGGCCGGATTCATGATCGCGGCAGGAGGTAAATTCTACCCCTACTTACCTCGACGGCCATTTACCCGTTACTTTCCCCGAACGTACCTCCGTTTTCTGACGGCCAAGGCAAGTGTTTTGCTCTGCGGCCAATTTCTGACCCAATGTGCATGCCTCCGCTGGTCCGCTGGCATCAGCTTACAGCGAAACTAAGCAGTCATACTTGCTGCTGGGACGTCGCTGGCACCGACACTTGCAGCATCGTATTTAGGGGAAATGAAATGTGAAATGTGGGGCTGGGCGAGGGGGAGGGGGGAGGGAGGGAGAGAGGTGGAAACTAGTAGCATAGCAGGAAGTACAGAAACAATGGTAAATGTGGGTCTACATGACTAATAATGGGTGCCATCCACCACAGTAGCCTCCATAGACAACATATGCCAAGGAGGGCTAAGGTGGCGGACGGGCATAGTCCACCCACACAAATCGTAAATTACGATTTGCGTGGTGGACTAGGCTCATGGTGGCCCAAGCCGACCCACAATACCACTAAAGGAAGCAATTCACTTAAAAATGAGTGGAATTGTGGGCCGGCATGGTCCACAGAGCCCAAAAAATCATGGAATGCAAGCCTAATAGAGAAAAACAAAAGGTAAAACAATTCACCGAAGTGCGGAGAAAGACGTGCGCATGGCGACGGCAACTAGGCGCCCCTGCCAGGCATTGAATTTGCGGCTGGCGGCCAGCTCAGAGCTGGCTAAGGGCCAGCGGAGGCATGCATTGGGTCAGAAGTTGGCCGCGGCAAAACCCTCGCCTTGGAGGTAAATGCTCCCCGAAGCGCTGACGGGGTAGCATTTACCTCGACACTTACCTCGGATTTTTCCCGCCGCGCGTTCATGAATCGCGCGTAAGTGGGGGGGGGGGTAAATTTTGCACTTACCCGCCGGTAAATCGTTCATGAATCCGGGGCCTGGATAGGGGTCATGGGAGGGAGAGAGGGGGAGATGGTCAACGATGCCATCCGATTTTATACCCTTTGTTTCCTCAATATTAGGTCGTTGCATATGAAATGAACGATTTTGGCCGAAAACCTACACAGACCATAACTTTGCTTGAAAGCAATTTTATTAATCGCAATAAGCACCATTACAATCGCTGTACTTTTCCCAATGCAACATTAGCTTAGATAGCCCATCCGTACAAAAATCAGAATTTCGAGATTTCAAGCTGTCACAACGATGTTTTGTTGTCGAATATGAATATTCGAATAATGAATGTATTCGAATTTGGGGCCTTATCGAATATTCGAATAATGAATATATTCGAATTTTGAGCCTCATTGAATATTCGAATAACGAATATTTGAATATTCAAATTTATTCGAATATTCGTCCGAAATTATTCGATTCGGTCCGAAGTATACGATAGATGTATTTGAATTAAAGGCAAATTGAGCCCTACACTAAACTCCTTTCCTTTTTTCTTCTGTGCGACCGTATCTTCAATTTTCAAACTCAAACTCTGCTAATCTTAATCAATTCCAGCCATAACGCATGAGTGACATAGTGCCGCGTCAATTATCAATAAGGAATACTTCGGTAGAATTTTTTAACCTCTCGGAATATCTGAAAACGCGCAGGACTAAAAGCCCACCATCTAACAGACTTATCTTGTGGAGCGGCTCCAGCCGCTATAAGCTTCTTGAAAGAGGTCTATTTGGTAATCCAAAAAAACGTCCTTCGCGCTAGCAACCATGCTAACAAGGAAAGGATACTAGGTGACCATGGAACTTTGAGATGGGATGCATATCTCTGGATGCGGCTTCGAACTTTGATTCCAAATATGTGCTCCATTTCTACTGTGCCCATCTGTGAACGGAGTTATGGACCATTTTCATCACAGTCTCCTTTGCCCTCTAAGTCCACTCAGAACGGGCCAATCACAGGAGAGCAAGCTCAAGTAGGGTTGAAGCTGCGCTGCCGCCCGAGCAGCGGTGGGACATGGGGTAGAGGAGTGACGTGGTGAGACGGGGTGGTTTATGGTTCGACTCCTCTGTGGTGCAGGATTTTTGCCCTTTTTAAAAAAAGATCTGCCACAATCAACCAAAGCTCTCTATTTCAAATCGCAACGAAAAGGATCACCAGAATAGACTCCTCTTCACATTGACAACTTCTTCATACTGGCATGAAGATACAATTTATGATGAATACATAATTGCCAAAAACGTCGCGAGTGGACGAACAATACGTTACACTAGCAACTGTGAAATGATGGCGTCATGCAAAGAAATCCCCAAATCGAGATTCATCAAAACGGCCTCTTTTAACTTCTCTATTAACAAATTGGCAACAATATGAGCCACCAGTGGCTCATACGTGTCTGCCCGCGTGGGACAATATGAGCCACCGGTGGCTCATATCATTTCGCGCTATTTTTTGTACTCCCACCGTCGATTTTTTATAGACGTTTTCCCTGTTCCCTAATTACTTGTTGTAGGGGAATGTCCAACAGGAATAAGCAAGAAAATTGTCTTAGCTTTCATTAGATATATAGATTTAAATATTTTACTAGGAAGGAGACTGATTTTACAATAAAATCGATTGAAGTCGGAATTTTTCATCCAAACTTTGCCCAAGGGGGTTATGGGTGATAATCAGGAATCTGACATCCTTTTTCAAAATTTGGGTAGACTACGGTAGGTAGGTACGGGCGAGTAAGGCTGTCGGAGTCATGGTCACCGATTGAGCGCAAACTTCGCCTATGGGGGTTATTTAGGGTGCTGATCACGAATCCGACACCCGTTTTTGGCATTACGTTGGACTGAGATAGGTTATGGTAGGTACGGGTCGGCGATTACGCGCACCTGCCGCAACCTACCGTACTCCACCGTATTACCAAAAACGGATGTCAGATTTGTGATCAGCACCCCAAATAACCCCTCCTTCCTGGGCGACGTTTGGGGAAAAACGGCGATCATGACCTCGGCAGACTTAGTCACCAGTACCTACAGTAACCTATCGTAATCGACCGCAATTTCATAAACGGATATCAGTTTTGTGATCAGCACCCTTAATATCCTCTCTAGTCGAAGTTTGATAGGAAGAAACACATAAGACGAAAAAGTGGTCAGCGAGGGACATTATGAGCCACCGGTGGCTCATAGCGCGCGAGTGTCCCAGGCGGTTTTCTGCCACAAAATGCGATTGTCGTCAATGTGCTAAGGCTCCGCAAAGACCGGTTCCGCGAGGGCGCTACCTAGGTGCTGGCTTTTTTTGTGAAAACATTTGAAAAGGTGGTTGCTCCACGCTCGATCCGCCTCAATTTTCGAAGATGGTAATCAGAAGAAATTAATTAAAATCTACTCTGCACACTTGAGAGCGGGCGGATGCCGCTTTCAGTGGAACGGTTGAACAAGATCGTTTCATCTACCTCGAAAGTTTAAACGCATTTTCTAGCAATACAAAATTACAAAATTCACATTCTCCTTCGACACCTCCATTTCACCGAAATGAAAAGGTCCACGCAGAGGGCTAATGTTTTCCTCATCATCCTCCTCCACTGACCATGTAGGATACTTCTCTTTTGATTGCACACTGATACCTTCTTCGTCCTCTACTTCGATGCTCCCACATTGCGCATCTCGCAAGATGGATGCGAAACTGCTGGCCATCTTCTTCTCTTTCCCTGCAGGAGCGCGTAAGGTATCGGAAGGACCAAACTCCTCCAAAACACCTCCACGCTAAAACAACAGCTGGTGAGAACATAATTTGGATGATAAGTCAGCAGTATTGCCCTATCCGACCCAGTGTATGGAAAAGTCTCCCAAGGAGGTTACTTTAGGCACTGATCACACACTTGTAGTTATGGGTGGTGGGATCATTGTCATCAATTTCACCCAAACTTCGCCATTTGGCACAGAGAGCTTTGGTTGATCGTGGCAAATCTTTTCTAGCTAGTGCAAAACTCCTGCACCACAGGGGAGTCGAACCATAAACCATCCCTCTTACAACGCCGCTCCTCTACCACCTGCGCCACCACTGCTAGGAAGACAGCGCAGTTTCAATCCTACGTGGGCTCGCTCTCTTGTGATTGGCCTCTGAGTGGACCAAGTGGGAAAAGGAGCCTGCTATGAAAATAGTCCATAACTCCGTTCACAAATGCGCACACAGAAACGGAACACATGTTTGGGATCAGCATTCGAAGCCGCATCCAGAGATATGCATCCCATCTCGAAGTCTTATGATCACCTAGTGTCCTTCCCTTGTAAGTCAAGTCCTGTTACGTCACAGTTATCCATCAGAACAAGATAAGGAACTTCGGCTAAGAAAGCCAAGGTGTTCGAGATCCGTTCGATTAGTTACAACATGTACCCCGCACCACCGCTCGGTTCCTTCAAAATATCGTGGTAGTAGGATGTTCGAGGCGAGTCGACAACCGCTCCAAATTCTGCTGTTAAGTTACGAGTTTAAAGGAACGACCGCGTTCCATCGAACGCCGGGTTACGGTGTCAAAGTCAGGAGTCGGATTTTTATAATACTGTGCTCGATTTCGCAGTATAAACCAAGCAAGGAGAGCTACTCCCTCCACCAGAGGCAGTTAGAGATATTCAGGTTTATTCGTTTCGTGGATGTTGAGCCGACGAAAAGAATCATCATGTACTATTTAATAATCCGCTAGGCGATGAGTCCCACTATCGATCGACGCGATGAGTCATAAAATAGGGGAAATTGCGGGGGATTACGCGACTCAGTAGACGAGTGAACACGTCGGCAACCGTGCCAGGCGATGCAGAAGACATGCCGGACACGTCGGCGACCGTGCATGGTGAGCAGTAGACGTGCCGAAGACGTCGCCAACTTCAGCCCTGGGGGCAATCGAGGCCGCTGAACATGATTGTGAAGTTCGCTTTTGAAGTGTTGATCACCATCAATCGATATCGACCAAAGTATGGATTATTTATGGATGTCGTCCAAGCGGTCCAAAACTTCAGCCCTAGGAGTAATCGTGGTCTCTGAAAACGATTATGAAGTTCGTTTTTGAAGTGTAGATCACCATCGATCGATATTGAACAAATTACAGAATACGTGCCGAAAGCGGCCTGGGGACTCAGAAGACGTGCCAAACACGTCGTCAACTTCAGCCCTGGGGGTAGTCGAGGTCGCTGAACATGATTATGAAGTTCGTTTTTGAAGTGTAGGTCACCATCGATCGACATCGATCAAGTTACCGGTTTTTATGGATGTCGTCCAAGCGGTCCGAAACTTCAGCCCTGGAGTAATCGAGATCGCTGATCAGGAACCTGAAGTTGACCAATCGATATCGATCGATATTATCGATTTTTTGTGGATGTCGTTCAAGCGACACGAAACTTCAGCCGTGGGGGTAATCGAGGTCGCTGATCAGGAACCTGAAGTCGACCAGTCGATATCGTTCGATATTATCGATTTTTGAGGATGGCCTTCAAGCGGCTCGAAACTTTAGCCTTGGGGTGATCGAGGTCTCTGAACACGAATCTGAAGTTCGTTTTTGAACTGTCGATCGCCATCAATCGATATTGGGCAAATTAGCGTTTTTGTGGATGTCGTCCATTTTTTCGCTTTTTTCTAACTTGCCTAATCGACGTAGCTAAGATGTTCTTCCTGAGGAAACCATAACATTACCATTACCATTACATACCATTACCGAGAGGCCGCACTGACGGCTGGTAAACGAATAGACGAATAGACACGAAAAAACCAAAAAGAAAAAGGAGAACGGACGCATTCTCGCGAAGGACCAATGGCGGGCACAAAGGCGGATCGTACGCGCCTGCAACGGACAACTCGTCCGCGGCTGCCCTTCCATATGCTTGATTTCATATCCAGGCGAGTTATATCCAGAAGACTCAAAAACTGACTCCCAGTAATAAGTAGCGAGTAGTAGTAACTTGGTAGCGTCGAATATATTCGAATATGTTCGAATTTTGGGCCACGTGGAGTAGTCGGATAACAAATATATTCGAATATTGGGCCATGTCGAATAGTCGCATAACGAATATATTTGAATTTTTGGGCCTCATCGAATATTCGAATAATGAACATTCGAATATTCGAATTTATTCGGATATTCGTTCGAAATTATTCGATTCGGTCCGAAGTATACTCTCCATTCTTCAAGAACTTGTAGTGGACTATTCCAGCCAATGTCCACCATACGGCCACCATGGTCTTCTTCGGCATCTCCTTGGGACTCTCATTCTTGTTCAACTATTGTTCAGAGCGACGATGACTGTCATAAGTGATCCATTTTTCGTCGCATCTCACGATCCTGTCCAAAAAAGCTCCCTCAGGTTACGCAGCCTTAATGAAACACAGGCATCGTGGCGCTTCAGCATCTGCCCGGCGGTCAGTTCGTACGGGATCCATTGATCCAATTTCTTTGCTTTTCCGATCGCATTCAAGTGGCGACTGATGGTGCTGCCGTCGACGCCGAAATGCCGTGCTGGCTCTCACAGTTTGACGCGGATCCACTTCCACCATGGCTTTGAGTTTGTCGTCGTTAAGGAGTGATGGCGGCCTACCTCAGTCTTCATCTTCGAGACTTTCGTCTCCGTTGACCTTGATCATCAAGGAGTTAAAGCAATTTCACAGAGAAAATACTGAAATGTTTCACCATATCGCTTGTTGGTAAGCCGCGCTATCAGGAATGCTGTATTTTCTCCGTTAAACTGCCGAAGCGCCAACTGGCTGGAAGAGTGCATCATTTTTCCTGTTCTGAAGAAAATCTTACTGTCTTAGGCGCCTTTTATACTTGCCCCGCGGCGCCGCATCGCTTTTATACTCCGCCGCCGCAAAACACCACACTTGACGGAATTTCGGGTTACGGTATTCGGCGAATCGCGCGCCGCTGAGGGGAAGGGCGCGGCGCGGCGCGATCAGCCGCGGCAGACTCGATGTAGAGTGGGAGATTTCACCGTTTCGACCAAACTTCTCCTATTGGGAAGGAGGAGGGGGTATTTAGGGTGCTGATCTTACAGACGATTAGTAGGTTTGCAGGATTAGGGAGTTTTTATGCGAAATCGCGACCTTAGCCCGTACCTTCTGTAACCTAGGAAGAGAATGGAGATCTGTAGACATTCGCGAAGCTTCGTATACCACGCCAAAGATATGCTTAGTGCACAGTATAGTTGTGCTCTCGCAAAATTTTCGAATATTCGAATGGTTTCGAATACCCGCAATTCTCGAGCATTCGAATTTCGAATACATTCGAAAACGTGATTTTTTGAACAATCGAATTCAAATACATTCGAAAAATGCGATTTTTTGAACATTCGAATTTGAATACATTCGAAAAACGCCATTTTTTGAACATTCGAATTTGAATATTGATTCGAATATTCTACTCGAATATTCGAATATTTTCGAATGGAACATTGGGTTACAGAAAGGAAAAAACATGGCTGGTGCTTTGGTGGCATGACCAATAGACGGTTTACCCTGACGTAGTAGGAAATTTACATTCGTTTGCAAAGCGTTTAACAAAGTTTTAATGGAGTGATCTTTCCACCGAATTCTTCTATGCCTGAAAGGATGAAATATGTTACTGAACATCAAACCAAACAACACGTCCTTAAAAAGTTTAGTTCTTTTTCCTGGTCGACTGATAAAAAGATTCCAAAGGCCATACCTTACCTTAGCCCAATAAAGGGCCGGGTGATATAGCACGGGATATAGCTGGTGGAGCGCTTACCTTTGTTTTGAATTGCTGGGGTTACATATGTGCATCCACCTTTTCGGCTTACCATGGGACCCCTTACCATGGAACCCCTGGTAACTCTCAATGAAACTATTTGTTTCATCGGAAACCAATGTCATCATGATGGAGATCTTCGAAACCGGAAGGTTCCGTCTGCTTCATCTTTTTATTACATTACCTAAGAAACGGGATGCGCGTGTAGCGCAGTCGTAGGAGGCGCGACTGTCGCGTGCACCCGATACCAGGTTCCTGGTTCGGATTTCCCGCCCAGGCCAACCAAGCCTTTCATCCCTCCGGGGTCGGTGAATTGGTACCAGACGTGTTTGGGAAGGATAGAGCGCTGACTTGTTCATCGGCTGGCCACCGCAAGTCATTGTATGGCCAAATACGCATTCATGTCGCCTCCACGACATCCCGTAGAAGTAGAATGCGCTGGCGCATCCCAGAAGGGATTGAGTAACGCCGTCCTTTATCCTTTATCCTTTATCCTACCTAAGAAACATGAAGTGTACATAAGGAGCTTAGAGTCATGCGTATCCCTGAGAAGTGCTTGAGTGTTGTTTGTGCATTATTTTTGATGGCATAGGAGAGTGCGGAAAGGTCTAAATGATCTCCGTGATTGAGAAAAGTGGTCGCCGAATAGATGTGTATAATATAATAGCTGCCTTCTCTACAGTGCTTACCTAACGATTGTTCGAGCCGAAAACTTGGCTGCAGTTAACCCCACTCCCACAAACTCAGATCCATAGTCAGCTCGAACGTACGTTTCGACGAATAAAATAGCATGGCCTGCTTCTTTTAAGTTTCCTCAATGAGCGCCTCCGCGCAATTTCAGCACCACCCTTGTCATGGAACCGCCTACTTTAGTGCTCTTTGCGCCGCGTTTCAAAGTTTCAATACTTTACAATAGGAGCCATTTTCTTGCTCTACAGTCTGCACCATGCAACAGATTTGGTTTTGTACAGCTGATAGATCCCAGGGGCACATATGCTGCGCAAAAAGGGAAAGTTTGTTATAATTACCATACTATACAATAAACCGCCAAGAGCTATTGATCGGCGCCGCGCAGAAATTAGTCGAAGAATAGGTGAGAAATCGGAGAAAGTTAGTCATAAAATAGCGAAAATTACTCAAAGGTCTTCTACGTGCTTGGGGATTCAGAAAACGTGTCGAAGGCGTCGTCTAACGTGTCTGGGGATCCAGAAAACGTGCCGTACTCGTCACCCAACGTGCATGTGGATTCAAAAGACGTACCGAAGTCGTCGTTCAACGTGATTGGGGACTCAGATATCGCCGACCATCACTTAACCGTCCGAAGATGATGGCGATGTTGAGAAGAGTAGTGGCGGTGGGGAGGGGGAGGTTGGGATGGCTTCATACCGCAAAACTACTCACGTGATCTTAAGGAAGGTAGAGCATGGTTGGAACATAGCAAGGTTCTTAAATATTGCCTTTTGTACTGCTAGGGAGGAAAGAAAGCAGAATGAGCAGAGCAACTGACTTGATGTGATTGTCCTTACCATTACCTTAGTGATACTGCAACATCGCGCGAAGCGCGCAAGTGCGGGCACGCCGATAGGCGTGACGGATATATATTACAGGCACCAATATTTTTGCCATTACTTTACATCAAGGACTGAGGAATTGTGGTGTCGCTTTTTTGCTGTCCTGCCGATATTTGAGCAACAACATATCCTATGTGCAACATAAGATGAAATAGACAAATACTTTCGGGTTATAGACAGCCAATCCACGACCAAGAAGAGCATAACCGAGAAACATTGAGTGATCTGACTTCTTCTTGTCGATGCCTAAGACCATCTGAGCGAAGCAAGTGCGTTACTAAGTGATAATCAAAACCCAACAAACAGAAGCAGAGTTTCTTGAGGAAAACTTCGCGATTAGATGTTTTCATGCTTCTGCGCCTTACAGGATTGCAAGGAAGATTAATCTTGAGCAGCCTAACCTCTCCCCTCCTTGTATTGGTAGTCCCAATGGTACTTGTGAAGCAAAGGGCCCTTGGTGCCGGGAAACATGTTAACGCGGCAAACCCACGACACCACGGAGAAGGTACTTATGAAGCACCCGTCCTCGGGTGCCGTGGGTTGCCGCGTTAACATGTTTCCCGGCAGCCCCACTGCACCACGGGCCCTCTGCTTCATAAGTACCGTCCTAATAAGTCCCCTAAGAGTGTGAAGATCAGCGATTGAACTACTTGTTATTAGTTTAGGTTTCTAGTTACGCGTTTGAACAATAGCCGAAAAGCTCCATCCTATTAGGTGCTTGATGGACTAGTGTCCGAATCGTTGAGTAATTTTGGCGTGCGAAAACGATGATGGTCAGAATGTTAGGAAACTCATTAAAGACTGATCAACGTTACGACCTCGTTCGGCACAGAGGCACATAAAAGAAACTACATCCTTTCCATAAATATTCGCTCCATCCAAATTGGCAGAAAGGCAGACCTAAGAAACATTTTGCATGGACGTGTACACGGAAGGAAAAGGCAAGGCCTCACGGAAATGGTACCGAGAAAGTTGCTCTTAATGATCACGCAGTCCATAAGTATTCACCTAGATGCAAAGGAGAGCGGTTCGAAAAGGAAGGCCTACCCTTGTTTCGAAAAACCTTTTCATAGCGTTCTTTGTCTGTTATGAAGTCAGCACCTTTGATCGGACGTGTCTGAGCAGTTGTAAAATCCGGTTGCTGTAATTGATCTATCACCTAGAAATCTTATACCCACTAGCCCGCCTATATTATCGTCCCTATTGCACCCCAACTGTATGGTTTACTGCTCAGCTAGTAGAGAATGCAACTCGCATAGCAATCCTGATCTGCCAACCCTCGGGCGGCAAACATACCATGGAAACAAAGCGGCCTCTGCACTTTAGGAGTAAAAAGAAGCTTGATGTGAAAAGAAAGCTTAGAAAGGCTACAATAGACTCACAGGACCTCGCAGTGAAGGTGGGAAATTTGGAGCGCGAAGGTCAATACTTGGTGAACAAAACCCTTAGGCCTATGTTATACTTCGGCGACGCTGTTGTCGGCAGCAGAGTTGAGCGCACTGCGTAGCACCCTCTCAACACTGTCACCGACGTCGCCGACAACAGCGTCGCCGAAGTATAACATAGCCCTTAATGTTTTCGGATCTATACTAGAGGTCCCCATTAGAGAACAAAAGATCAAGCAAAGTTCAGTTGTGCAAAGATGAGGTCGAAAAGCAAGATTAGTCGTAGACAGCGTCAAACAGAAAACTGGTTCCTGAGGTTCAATAGGAAAAGTTCGAATGCGAATGAAAGTGTAAGTCGTTCTATGAATAAAGCTGAAGGTTCAGCTTCTGGTTCAGCCGTGCTTCTTGTCTCCTGTGTGGTGTTATGGAAGAGGACTCATCATATATGGAGTGAAACGGAGACGACGTGCTTACAATTTCTGGACTCTCAATGCAAAATATTCATGCATCCATTGAACATTCGAATAATTGTGTGTTTTTGGCAATTTTCGAGTATTCGAATGAATTCGAATACCCGCAATTTTCGAGCATTCGAAAAACGCGATTTTTTGAACATTCGAATTCCAATACATTCGAAAAACGCGCCTTTTTGAACATTCGAATTCGAATGCATTCGAAAAACGCGATTTTTTGAACATTCGATTTCGAATACATTCGAGAAACGCAATTTTTTGAACACTCGAATTCGAATACATTCGAAAAACGCGATTTTTTGAACATTCAAATTCGAATATTCAAATAATACCTATTCGAATAGGTCATTCGAGCACAACTATAGTGCACAGTGACCATAGAATGGCTATATGAGAAAGAATTTTGAGTGATTCTCGACGATGAGTACCTTCCAGCAGTTTTACATTTGGACCCCCACATATCGCAAAATAGAGAGTGGTTTAAAGCCGTTTGCATTGAAGGGGATTTGACTCAACACCACACTCACCAGTTTCAACCGTAGGTTGAGCGAACGACTTCGACTCCAGGCTTAAGAGAGGATTCGTCGCTCCTCATAGGAATCCCACGACAAACGTTGACAATATGCATTGCGCTGATCAGCCAGACGAATCCTTTCTGTTTTGCTCCCTCAATGACTCATGAACCGTTTCCGGAGCACGGGCCATAGTGCGCAGAAGCTCGGGGCCGCGCGTCGCTGACGCTCCCCTTTCTAACTGCAATCGCGCAGCGGCGCGACTGGCCGCGCCGCTCACCAAATTGACGCGCCGCGCCGCGGCGGGAGTATAAAAGGCGCCTTACCCAGAGGACTAAAGGCGCGCTATCATTCTCTGTGTTAGCTGGGATTTCCGAAAATTTAGATGACTGAACCTGTGTCCTTTGAGATAAAACACGACAAAATTCAGGATTCCGCTGATTAAGTAGTTTTCCTTATTTCATCATTACCGATGTTTATAAGAGTCAGACTTTATATTCCTCTCGCTACATGCCTTAGATCAAGACCCATTCTTTTATGTCGTGGACCTCACGGGAGTTCATAAAAATACCTCTTGAAAATAGAGTTGTCCTTGCGCACTGTTTCGAGCTTTTCAAAATCGTATTGCGTACAAAGTGTCCTGTTCAATTTATTAGATGCTATGATGTTTTTATTTGCTGTTCATTGCAGCTCTGCAGCTCTGCAGCTTCCATTGTCCGGATAGATTGACCTATCGGTTCTACCACCTGCTCTCATACTAAAATCTGCGTTTAATCTTTGGTTAGTTCAGAAGTAATGTCGATGTTCTTATAACTCGACGTTCATGTTCATATAGAACTAAAGATTGAACGTTTAAGGACCGGTTTGTATGTCTTTCAAAAGCAAAATCAACTCTAATACCTGCATATGATGGAAATCCTCTTTAAAATCTTATTCGATGTCCATAGGGGCACACTTTTTACCATGAAGAATTTAGCGCACGTTAGTTCTGGAGTAGTCGCTACAGCGACGAAAAGAAATCCAGGAACTCCAGTCGCATTTCGACAGTAGGACTCCCTAGAAATGCGTGGCACAGCTTGCATCAATAATTTCGTAAAAGAGCCGCTTTTAATTACAGGCCAATAAGAAGTATGGCGAAGATGTAGAAGAACTTTTTTCAAATTAATTAACGTAAATAAGTGGCCATGGGAGAGCAAAGGAAACTTTGGATTGGAACAAAGGAAGAAACGGAACTTTGCTCATCAGTGCTGTTGCTAAGCATGAAATGATGAGAGAAAAGCCTATTAATTGTGACTTACGTAACTTGTCTATAATAATAGTACTACTATCATCATCTTGTTGAAGTGTGAGAGGTCATGTCTTACAAGCTGCTTTGCTTTGTTAATAAAATTGGCTCTTCTTCTACACCTGGAGTTATAGTGGAATAGTGGATTAACGTTAATCATATGCTGTCTAAAAAGGCATTTAAACCCAATAAAGGTTCATGTGTTGAGCTGGAGCAAGCAGTGCCGGTGAAGCACAACGCTAGGAGGAACGAGTTCGATCCTGGCCTGGTTTCAAGAAATTACGGCAAAACATCATTGTAGATAGTTGTGACCTCTACAACAACGTTGATTCTGGTTAATCTTGACTGGAGTTCTTCGTTGGAGTATAGAACCCTGAAAATGTTAGTGGTATGATGGTTTCCCAACGGAAAAACTACTTATCAGGGGCTAAACGAATTATGCTTGGCCAAATTTCTGAAACCAGTACGGTCTACTGTTTTTTCAATAAACACCTCTCCAACTACCTCCAAAGTCATTTACCATCGATTGCAATACTTTATTAAACTGTTTAAATAATGAGGCAATGGAAGAAGCGACCTCCACGATACCTAGCAGTAGTGTTAGATGTCACTCCTATGAGAGTTTGCTAAGCGCACATTATTGCGTCGACGACTGATCGATTATTATGCTACCAGACGTTCAGCGGCATCGCGGCCGCCAAACGTGGTTGGTTGGTTGGGGGCTTCGCCCCCAAACTCCGAGAATAGAACAACCTCAATCTTCCTCCTTAATTCTTTAGGCCTTCTTACTTTTACTACAGTGCAAAATGATTCTACTATATAGATTAGGGCAGCGGGATATAGTAGGGCAGAATCTACACTGCTCCTACAAAGCCTGCCGCCCCCTCTACATGCCCGCGATTTATTCTCCGAATTGCCCATTCTTTACTTGGCGAGAAACAGACCATGAGAGCCCCAATACAAAGTGCTTAATCTGCAGAAACACAACCAAAGCTAATCGGTATTGGTCGACAGGTCGACACCGTTTACTCTCCGAGTGCAATAATACTTCTCCGAATCCCACAGCCACTCTCTCTACCTTCCCCCCCCCCCCTATCCCCCCTCTAATACGTCCTTACCAATGCGCTGGCCAAGAAATGGAGTTAAATATACTTTAGATTTATGGAGAAATAATATCAAACCTCAATGGTTTGTTTCGCCACCTCCGTTCATGCAAACCGTTTTTATTATAGCACCTCCTCGGTGGCTCATCAGTGAAGAAGGAGGTTTTATAATTTTTTATTATATTTTTATGTTTTAAGATTTTTATTTTTTAATTTTAATTTTAATTGTTATTTTTTATTTTTTATTATATTTTAGTTATATTTACTTTATTTTTTATTGTTTTGTTTTTATTTATTTCTGTTTTTGTTTATTTTTAATTTTTAATTTTATTTTTTAAAATACGCTTTTTTAAAAATATTTGTTGTCAATATTAGAAATTATTAAAATCACTTAACTTACGTATTCGTCTTTGTGCCAACCGGCTATGGAGGTCCTCCTATATAAAGTAACCATACCGTGATCTGTTATACGGTATCTGTATGGATATGTATTATGTATTAAAGTATTATATTGTATTAAAGTCAAGCACGCACATGTGAAACTGAATCTCGACTCACGTATCACCACGTTCCCGCGACGTCTATGACACCTGCACTCCGACTCACGTGCCAACTTCTGTGACCCGCCTTTAGAAGCCCGACGTACCGTTGATCATCGACTTGCTCGACGGGGCGCCAGCCGTCTGCATTCGGTCGTTCAGGGCTTTCATGAAGAAGTTCGACCAACGCGTTGGTGGGCGTCCTGGAGTTCTCTTGACATTGAACGATATTGAGAGAAAATACTGGTCCCCGCTTATCCCCCGCCCTCAAGGGGTCCTCGCTTGCTGATCCCCTCTTCACTGGTCCCCTCCTACTGGTCCCCTTACTCGGAATCCCTACGCAAGTTGGACGCCTGCGGCACGTCTTTTCAATCCTAACATACTTTGACGACGTCTCCAGCACGTCTTCTGAATCTCTACGTACGTTGAACGACGTCTGCTCTGCGGCACGCCTTCTCAATCCCTACGCTTCGCACTCGGTCCCATCCACACCCTGACGCGTTGCCCGCTCAAAATATCGCAATCTTGGATGATCAGTCTCCAGGGATATAGTTTGCCAGCATTTCCCCATGGTTAAGCTTAAACAAAGCCCGGCTGGCATACACCGCACTGTCGCAGGCATCTATTGGCTCCATTCCCCTCCCGTGACGGACAGTGACATTAGACGAGCATCATACCAGTCGTTCAGGCGCGCCTAGCGGCCGCTTGGCGCCCAAACCCCAAGAAGAGAACTCTCCGACCATCTTCTTTTCCCAACTTTTAGACCTTCATACTTTCATTGCGATAAAGAACTGGCTTTACTATATGGAGTCCAGCCGTCAGAGCGGACTGTCACCAGCTCTGACGACTTCTCAACAGCTTCGCCGTAGTCATAACTGTTCACCATCAATTTTAGCTGCAACCTATGTCATGGTTTCCGCAGGAAGAACACCTTAACTGCGTCGATTGCGGCAAATTAGAAAGAAACAGAAAAATGAACGACATCCATGTATAATTTGTTCAATACCGATTGATGGTGATCGATACCTCAAAAACAATCGATACCTCAAACCCCCCAAGGCTCAAGTTTCGAGCCGCTTGAAGGCCTCCTCAAAAATCGATAATATCGATCGATATCGACTGGTCGACTTCAGATAACGCGCTAAGCGCTGTGTCATACTATCGATCGGCCGCAGAAATTAGTCATAAAATAGGGGGAAAATCGATTGGGAGGGGGGAATGGGGGAAAATTACGGCATAAAAATAGTGAAAATACCCAGACGTCCTCTCCCTGCATGGGAACTTAAGCCCTGGGGCAAACGTGGTCGCTGAACACGAATCTAAAGTGCGTTTTTGAAGTATCGATCGCCATCAATCGATATTGATCAAAATACGGTGAGGGAAAATGGCGAAAATACCCAGACGTCTTCTACCTGCCTGGAAACTACAGCCCTGGGGGTAGTCAAGATCGCAAAACACGAATTTGAAGTTCGTTTTTGCAGTATCGATCACCGTCAACCTATACTGATCAAATTACCTGGCGCCAAAATAGCGGAAAATATCCAGACGTCTTCTACGTGTCATGGGATTCGGAAGACGTGCGGAACACTTGGCATGACGTTTGGGGATCCAGGTAGACGTACCGAAGACGTCGTCCAATACCTGGGGATTGAGAAGGTGTGACAAAGACGTTGTCCGCTAAGGGTGGATCATTGGGGAGACCAGTACCAGTAATAGGGGACTGTTTCCCTAAGGGAGGACCAGTAGTGAGGACACCAACAAATCGCCCTATCATACTATACACTGTATGTACTGCGAGCCTTTTGTGCTACTAGGTAGGGAAAAAAGCTGTACAAGTAGAGCAGCGAGCTCGATGTGATTGTCCTCAGCTTAGTGATACTGCAACATCGCGCAAGTGCGAGGCACGCGGATAGGTGTGACGAAGCACTTGTTATATATAATAGGATATTGTACAATATTTAAAATTGGGCACGTGTAGGGGAGTTAAACGAGGTGTTGGCTGTCGGCTGTGAACTCGATACCAGATTTCTCTGTTGGATTTCTCGCCCAGGCCAGCCAAGCTTTGCATTTCAACAAAATCGATAAATTGGTAACAAACTTGCCTGGGAAGAATAAGGCATTTACTTGCCAATCGGCTGACCTCCGCAAGTCATTGTATAGGCCAGATACACATTTAAATTGCCTCCACATCATCCCGTAAAAGTCGAATGCGTGGTGCACCTGAAAAAAGGTTGATAAACGCCTTCGTTTATCGTTTATCCTTTACCAGCCGTTCAGGGGCCTAATCACGGCTGCTGCTGCCGCCGCTGCCGAGTGTGCATGCGGCTATAGGCTACAGAGCGTGCACTCTGCTTCTCTCTCGTTGATCGCGAAGAGTAACATCCCCTGCGGCACTGCAGCGCACCATGTAGCACCTACCCCCCCCCCCCACATTGTGACAGCGTTACCGACATGGCGAAGAATTGCCTTTCTGTAGCTTGTGTTAGATTCAGGTTCGATTGGAAGCATGTACTGAAACTAAGCATTCCCAGAAAAGAAAAGAAGACGGTAAGGGTGTCTTATTCTCGTGGTTTAAGGCGAACTCCCAACAAACGTTTGGCAGCCGCTAGGTTGTTGAACGGCTGAAAAAGCAACCTGATATATATAAAGGAGTAAGCGTGTGTGTGTTTTTCCGTAACAACTGGAGTGGGGAAGACCGTATTGGGGATATTCGACCATTGATGGCGATCAACAGCGGCCCGATATTTCAGCCCTGGAGGTAGTCGAGGTTGGCAAACACGAATCTGAAGTTCGTTTTTGAAGTGTTGATCGCCATCAATCGATATTGATCAACTCAACGTCACTGACAGGGCATGCAAGTATAGCATATGCTTAATGGCGGTTCTGTAAATTTTATTGTATAATAATTGTGTGTTATTTGTCTGCTTGTCTTGATTCATCTACTAGTGGATTCATTTCAATGTTCTTGCTTTTTAGGCGCAGCACGAAGTGCATATGATTGTCACCCCTCGGGTACGTGAAGAAGCTCGAAACTACTTTAATTGTCCCGATTTGGAAGGGGCAGAGCTCGAAAGCCAAAAAGAAAGCGGGATTATTGGCTCACACTGGGAGAAGCGAGTTTTTGAAGTAATTACGCAAAATTTTGATCCATTTTCCGAATGCACTTCTTAGCTGACAATAAGAATCATCATTCACCGTTACTTATCATCGATAACAAAATATTTCAAACATTACCAATGTTTATGATGTTTCTGAGCCTTGAGTTTGTTAGGTGGAACTATTTATTGGCCTGACGTTTCGACCGTCTCTTCCCTAATGGCCTAAAAATAGTTCGAGGTTTTATCTTTACAACCTACTCGACCAAGTGCCTCACCCGCGCTAGCGTTTCCGACCTAAAGCCGGAAGCAAAATGCGAAAACCCGAAAGGTGAAGACGAACTCACACGATGCTCCACCGTCTTAAGTGTAGCGATTCGCCACCACTCAGCGTTGGTAGACCGGCATCGAATCAGTTGTACTGCCAGCGCACTTGAGCGCTTCGCGCGTCTTTGCAACATCACTGACCTATCTAAAGTAGTTTTTGTAAAACTCGAAAATAGCTAGCATCTAGGAGCTGGTGCGTACTTTATTGGCATCAAGCCGTACACCACTTCCGTGCGCTCATCATAGACATTCTCTCCGGACCGTCCACTAACGTCATTGGTTTGTGCTGCGCAGTACTTTCCCCTCAGGTTGCTCATCCACAACCGTTCTCATGCCCAACAGCTGGTGTTTCCGTATATCGTTGACGCACCTTCTGATTCCGAACGCCAGGTTCCCTCTCACTCGTTTCTTCTTACTGGATCTAATTGTTTGTCCGCCTTTACTGGTCTTCCCCCCCCCATCCCACCTTCCTGGTTCCAACTGGCCCACTTCCTTGTTTTGACTATTGACCCCTTACCGGTCTCTTCTTGCTGATTTCTCCGTCCAGGGAAAACTTTTTCAGCAGTCCAAGTTGAAACATATCCAGTTTGAGTTTGCAGAAATCCACTTCAAACGCTGCAAGTGACACCGCAGGAAGGTAGTTACAAACCATTGCTCAATGAGACTGCAGCAAGCAATACCCACAGCGCAATTTTCGAAATACGAAATACGCAATATTCAGAAGATCTCTTAAATGTAGAAAGATTGCAGCGAAAACATTTCTTTACTTTAAATGTGCTGTCAAGTTCTGAACTATCGATCTACAACATCAGCCACCGCGGTAACATAAACCTACCTAGAGTGGCATTTTCCCACGCGAGTTTGTTTTGAAACCTTTAAAAAATGGTGCTACTATTTAATAATTCTCTGCACTGACTTGGGCTACCCTTCGATTGCTTTGTAACGAACTTTGCTTTCCGAGAGTCTGGTGCGTTGTAAGCGGATTAGAGAAGGTGAATTCGATAAACTAAATTACTCTACCAAAAGTGAAGACCAAAACTCTTAAAACCAGCTCGACCTTTTCTTGAAATTCTACGCGCTCGCTTTGAACGCA
Source organism: Heligmosomoides polygyrus polygyrus (assembly GCA_947396885.1). NCBI lineage: Eukaryota > Metazoa > Nematoda > Chromadorea > Rhabditida > Heligmosomidae > Heligmosomoides > Heligmosomoides polygyrus. Next base: position 76,280,686 of record OX377204.1, on the reverse strand, counting down.
CTTTATATATCAGGTTGCTACGCCCTATAAAGTACAACGCAAACCGATGGAAAATTCATTTATTTATATTTTCCACATGAGTGTAGCGTGTAGACCCCGCTTCCAATCACGAATGATGTTCGATAGGGGATTTTCGTCAGTTCTATTCGGAAGGGTGTATCCATTACAAACAAATTGACTAGGCGTTATTACTAAACAGAACGAGGATCAAGCAGAACGTAGTAATGAGTTACAGAACTAGACCATTACAGTGAACAAATAGTTATACTATTTAAATATGTCCACATAAATTGACACGCAAGTTGGTTGTTGATCAAAGATCACGTTTAAGAAAATTGACAATTTACGACCAAAAATGTCGTAATTCGTAAATCGTAATTACGAACACCCCTGATCCAGAGGAAACAATGTAGACCAGTCCTGGAGAATCTACATCGACCCTTCTATGTTGCGCATAAGTGTATGGACCTACATTAAAACATGCTTGAAAAAAGGAGCATCGTGATGGTGAGCGCAAGGAATGCGGGTTTTCAAGCCTTTGCTACTCAACAGTTGTGCAAAGAAATCTTCCCTCGCACAGGCGACTGTCCATACTGCATGGAGAATGACGAAATTTCTCTAGCACGACGCACTCCACTGCGGAATATAAGGGGGAAGAGGATTTTTTCACCGGGTATGAACTAGTTTGGTGCTGCCGTATATCGCACACATTCATCCCAAAAAATACAACCGGATTAACGAAACCTAAACGAGTTTTGTAGTTGTAAATGTTTGAGAATATGTCGACTTCTACAAACGTTTGTAATGGCGTTGAACCCGTGTGTTAAAATCTCGAGCCTCATTCCTGCTTAAAAAGCAGTAGCCAACTGGCGTTCAAATTTATGCGGACCTGGTAATTCCCATGAAAATAATGTTCTCCCCCTCTAAGGAAACATCATAAAAATTGAAAATGAAGCCTACAAATATCAAAAAAGCCTTGTCTATCGTACAGCAAAAAAAAAGCCTCTCCGCAGGGATGACGGTGCTGCGATGACGATACGATTAGCGTGTATAGTGTACAAAATTCTCGTTTTTCATGAAAAATTATTTTTTTACCAAAGGAGACTACCAATACAGATAAAATTCTGGCACAAAACTTCCCAATCTTGACCAATGCACACTGAAAAAATTACGATTTTCAAGATCAAACAGGTTGAATCAACTTCTAGTTTGTGAAATGCTAGCTGGATTTTGAAACTTCAAAAATTTACCGAGTTATGAGCATTTTTGTGAAGTCACTTCAACTCTTCGCTCAAAAATTGAACCGTCCGTCGCGTATGAAGACCACTATTTTAGAAAACGGTTCTTACACGATGCAAAAGCGGTTTTTTCCTAGTTTTTGAAAAGCTAGCGGAATTTTTAAAATTCGAAAAACCCTTATAATCCTAGAGTTATAAACTTTTTGTGAACGTTGAATTTTATTCTCCGATGACATTGGTGCAACGTCAACCAGAGGTCGATTCAACCTCTTCTATCCAGAAAATCATGATTTTTTCACTGTGCACTGATCAAGACTTGGCAGCGTTTCTGGCAAAACTTTATCAGTATGCTCTTACACATTTGCTTAAGCCTGAACCGGCTGATAGAGAGGCTATGTGCTGTTACAGGATGTTTTGTTTTTTTTTTGCGAAAAACATCCTGCTTAGCGCATAGCTTTATCGGTATGCTTACACAAAATTCTCGTTTTTCATGAAAAAATTAAATTTTTTCATGAGAAACGAGAATTTTGTATACGATCCATTCTAATCATATCGTCATCGCGGCTTCGTCATCGCTGCCTAGAAAGTTGTTTTTTCGCCAAAAAATGCTTGGATTTTTGTAGGCTTCATTTTTTTGAGAATTCCATCGACCATCATTCGTTTGCGCTCCGTAATCGATTCGGTGAGCGCTTCAAAAACTTCTGTGGGGAAGCACTTAAGTCGTCGTCAGAAAGTAATACTCGAAATGTTGTATATTACAATTTCTGAGCACAATTTCAGATTCAGACGTCGCTCGGTAGGAAAATGTAACGTGTCCATGGCTTCCTGAAAAAAACCTGCACAAATTGAGCAGTGATGATTGGAAGGCAGCTACCAGAAAATCGTTATTTTGAAGTGTCGAAAAATAGAATTCAAACCTTTGAAGAATTTTATTGTGTTGACAAAGCAAGTTTGAAAAAGGAAAAACCTATTAAAGGGTTCAAAATGCACACAAAATGGAGAAATCAAGAGAAAGCAGGTCGCTTTTCAATGGTGTGGTTGACACTATCGCATTGACCTATCTAATTCGTATTGAATGCTGTAATCTCGGAAAGTAACAGTTGGTTACGGAGCTAGCGAAGGATAGCCCGAGCGAGTGCTGACAGTTATTAAATAGTAGAATAATAAAAATAAATGAAAAAGTGGAATATTTCAATACGGAATATTTATTCCGAAATTGGACAACTACAGATCAACTTGAATAGGAAACTAATGCCATAAGTGGGCAGGTGGCTGATGTTGTCGATTATGTTTCAGAAATTGTGAGTACTTTCAAAGTTAGGAAACGTCTTCGCTGCAATTTCTACTATTTACAGAGATTTTGAATTCGTGTATCACGCGGTAGTTGTTGTCTGATATCTTCTTATTGCACAACGGATGTATAAGTGCCTTCATGTTGAGGTTTATATACCTTTTTTGCCTTAGATGGATTTTTACAAATAAAAGCTGAACTTTTTTAAACTTAAACTGTATTGTTCCCAACTCAAGTTGGATTCCTTTCCCCTTTAAACTTCCTTTAAACAGCTTTCAAGTCAAAATGGACATCTGGCAATAAATCTGGAGCCACGTTAAGAAGGGTGCGCGTTATATTTCCTGCTTGAAAGCAACTACAAAGGGTACCAAGAAATATGGTCATAATGTTTCAATGGCCACAAGTTCCTATCAGCCTCCCATGGTAATGTTCCTATACATAGCTCAAGAGGTAGAAGAGTGGTGATTTCTCTGTGTGTCATACACTTGTTATATTATGCATTCGCTAAGTACGCAATTTTTGTTGGGCTACATGATCTGTAAAAATAGTTAGAGGTAAGCGAATTTTGTCAACATGTTTAGTTTTGGTGGTGATCTTTTCATATTGTTTCTGCTAACTCCTAGACTTATACGCGGGTGAAATAATTGCTAGGAGGTTGGGGATTTACCGGTTGCGCAAGCGATGTATTTTGTTGGAACATCATGCACAGGTTAAAGTTAAGTACTTGTTCGGCAAGTTCTTGGACTTTTAATATGTGTAAAGCTTGATTTGAAAAAAGCCTGACTAAATAGAAAAATGAACGTAAAGGGAAAAAGTTTGGCAGGGTACAGTACCGGACATGCCGCTGCGTCCAACAAGCACAAGCGGCGCAAATAATGAGAAGCGGCGCAAAAGGGCGCCGGAGAGCGCCGTTTTCCGCTCTCCACGCGCCGCGTCTGAGGCAAGTCGCGTTAGTGCGCGGCGTCCTCAACTTCTGGACGTTAGACTGAATGAAGGAGCTTATCCATGCGTTCGGACGAGCATGGCCTACTGTTTGGAACTAACTTCCGGCATGGCGCGCGCTCTGAACAATGCATGTAGGCCGGCAGAATCAATCGAGTGGGCGCGACCGCTCGCAGAGTGACGTTAGCCTGATGGGCTGATGGAAGGAGCCTATCCATGCGTTCGGACGACCATGGCCTACTGTTTGGAACTAACTGCCGGCATGGCGCGCGCTCTGAACAACGCATATAGGCCCGGCAGAATCAATCGAGTGGGAGCGACAACCTGTAGAGCGAGCGACAGCTTCAACAGTGAGCGCATGGGGAGTTTTAACGAAAATTCCTAGCCTTCCTACTCAGGCATTGCTCTAGGACTGTCCAGCTTGCATCTGGAGTGCGCCGTGAACAATGCATATAAAATCGAACCTATCAATCGATTGGGCGCGACCGCTCGCAAATTGCACGCGCGGGCGTGTTTGGAGCGCGATAACTCTGTCACGTGTGAACCCTTCCGGCTGCAGCTTGTTGATTTTGTAGTCAGTAAAAAGCTCTAGCAGCTCGCCAAAGCACAGCGATGTAGCTCAGAACTGACAAAGTTACGGTGGTGCAAAGTGCAGGTCAGGCTTGTACAACCATTTTTTTCGATTTCAGGCAATCACTGCGGGAAGAGGCGATGAGCTGACGGCCTAGAAATGCATAGGCTAACAGATCACTTAACGTACTTTACAAGAAGGCGCTTACAGCTCTCCAGCTGCCTAACCTGCCTTAGTTACAGCTGCCGTTTTAGAGCGCGGACGACAACAGTGAAGATTCTTCCGCCCTTACTCTTCCGTCATGGAGTTTTTGGCACCCGCAATGACACTGTTCTGTTCAGCTCGATGAGCTCTATAGAATCGGCCAGTTTTGGGAAAATCGATTTTTTGACAATTTCGCGTCGAAGAAGAGGGCGCCGCTCTAGGTCGCGGCAGAGAGTGATGACGTCATCGAAAATCGATATTTTCGAACCGGGCCAAATTGGTTAAGATTGGATAGAGCTTTTCGTGCTGAATTGAACAGTGCTGCTACGAGTAGCGAATACCGTAATCTGGGCGAGTAAGAGCAGGGAGAACATTGACCGTTATTGTGCTAAACTGCACATGCGGGCGTGTTCGGAGCGCAGTAGCTCGGCCAGGTTCGAGTCGTTTCGGCTGCAACTCGTGGGTCTTATAGGCAGTAAAATGTTCTAGTAGCACGCCAAAGTAGAATTGGCGTAGCTTAAGAGGAGGCAATGTTACAGAGAAGCGAAGATACAGATGCGGGTTGTGTGACGCATTTTTTCCGATTTCGATGAACCACTGCGGGAAGACGCAGCTAGCTAACGCGCTTAAAATGCGTGGGCTAACAGGACGCTTAAGATACCTTACGATGACGTGCTCAGAACGCTTCAGCTGCCTAAACTCTCTTAGCCACAGCTGCCAGTTTAAAGCGTCGGAAGATAGCGGTTAGAGTTTCTTGCGCTCTTACTCGCCAAGATTTGAGTTTTCAACACTCCCAATGGTGTTTTCTGTTCCGCATGAAAAGCGCTATCGAATGGTGTCAATTACGACCGATTTTGGAAAAATCGATTTTTTGGCGGTTTCGGACAAAGCCACTCAAGGCCGCGGCAGAGGGACGATGACGTCATCGAAAATCGATATTTCCGAACGGATCCGAATTGATTAAGATTCGATAGAGCTTTTCGCGGTGAAGCTAATGGTGTTGTTGGGGGTATCGAAAACCCAAAGATGGGTGAGTAAGAGGGCAGGAAACTTCGACCGCTAAGTCCGCCGCCCTAAAACGGCAGCTGGTACTAAGGCAATTTAATAAGCTAGGGAGTTGCGAGCACGTTTTCGTAAAGAACCTTAAGCGTTTTGCTGGCCTGCATATTTGTAAGATGCTAGCTCTCCGCGTCTTTCCGCAGGGGTCGACTGAATTTGGAAAAAATCGTGTCACACAAGGCTAACCTGCATATACGCAGCGCTGTAACTTTGTCCAGTCATAAGCTACATTACCGTGTTTCGGCACACTACTAGAACATTTTGCTGCCTACAAAACCAACAAGCTGCAACCGGAAAGATTCACACTTTACAGAGCTATCGCGCTCAGAAGACGCCGCGCGCACAATTTAGCACAACAATGGTCATGCTCTCCTCGCTCTTACTCGCTCACATCACAGTTCTCGCCACTCTACGTAAAAACGTTCCATTCACCATCAAAAGCGCTATCGAATGGTGTCCAATTTGGCCAGATTCCAAAATATTGGCTTTCGGTGACGTCATCGGCCCTCCGCTGCGGCCTCACCCCCGATGCAAAATTGTCAAAAAATCGATATCTCCAAAATTGGTCGAGTTTGACACCGTTCGATAGAGCTCATCGAGCTGAACCGAACAGTGTCATTGCGAGTGCCGAAAACTCAAAACCGAAAGGAGTAAGGTCGGAAGAATCTTTACTGTTGTCGTCCGCCGCTCTAAAACGGCATCTGTAACTAAGGCAGGTTAGGCAGCTGGAGAGCTGTAAGCGCCTTCTTGTAAAGTACGATAAGTGATCTGTTAGCCTATGCATTTGTAGGCCGTCAGCTCATCGCCTCTTCCCGCAGTGATTGCCTGAAATCGAAAAAAATGGTTGTACAAGCCTGACCTGCATTTTTGCACCACCGTAACTTTGTCAGTTCTGAGCTACATCGCTGTGCTTTGGCGAGCTGCTAGAGCTTTTTACTGACTACAAAATCAACAAGCTGCAGCCGGAAGGGTTCACACGTGACAGAGTTATCGCGCTCCAAACACGCCCGCGCGTGCAATTTGCGAGCGATCGCGCCCACTCAATTGATAGGTTCGATTCTATATGCATTGTTCACGGCGCACTCCAGATGCAAGCTGGACAGTCCTAGAGCAGCTCCTGAGTAGGGCGGCTAAGGATTTCTGATAAAACTCCCTAAACGCGCACTCTACAAGCTGTCGCGCCCACTGGATTGATAGGTTCGATTCTATATGCATTGTTCACGGCGCACTCCAGATGCAATCTGGACAGTCCTAGAGCAATGCCTGAGTAGAAAGGCTAGGAATTTTCATTAAAACTCCCCATGCGCTCACTGTTCAAGCTGTCGCTCGCTTTACAGGTTGTCGCTCCCACTCGATTGATTCTGCCGGGCCTATATGCATTGTTCAGAGCGTGCGCCATGCCGGCAGTTAGTTCCAAACTGTAGGCCATGCTCGTCCGAACGCATGGATAAGCTCCTTCATTCAGTCTAACGTCCAGAAGTTGAGGACGCCGCGCACTAACGCGACTTGCCTCAGACGCGGCGCGTGGCGAGCGGAAAACGGCGCTCTCCGGCGCCCTTTTGCGCCGCTTCTCATCTTTTGCGCCGCTTTTGCTTGTCCGGTACTGTAGGTGAGGTAAAAATAACACGATAAATAAGTGAATATTGGATCACCTCTGGTTAACATTAGCGAAAAATTCCAAAAAATTGCTATTACTGCACTACACTTTGACTAACTCTTACGATTTACGGTTTACGATTTACGAAATTTTCGATTTCATTTGCGCACACCCCCGGTGTTTGTATGTGTGTCTGTGCGTGTGTGTATGTCGGCTCGAAATTTCATCCCTAGGGGTAATCGAGGCTGCTGAACACGAATCTGAAGTGTGCCTTTAAAGTATCAATTGCCATCAATCGATATTCATCAGATTATCGATTTTCTGTGGATCAAACGGTGGGAACCTCAGCCCTCGGAATAATCGAGGTTGCTGAACACGAATCTGAAGTTCGTCTTGGAAGTATAGACCGCCATCAGTCGATATTGGCCAAATAATCGATTTTCTATGAATGTCGTCAAATTTTTCTATTTTTTCATAACTTTCTCTATTCAAGGTGTTCTTCCTAAGGAAACCATGGCATATGTGGCGGCCACAATTGATGGCAACAATAGAAGTTACTACCACGGCGAAGCCGTCAGGAAGCCGTCAGTGCGTCCGAGAGGCTGCTCTGACGGCTTCATAACGGCTTCGCCGCCTTCCAATTTCTTTCGTCACGGGCCAACACTCAGCAGCGTACGTCGCTACTGGACGAAAGACTGCTCTATAGGTACTCAGGTATTGTCTTGTCGCAAAGCACCCCATGCCTGTGCCTGCCGCTCGAGTTCGGTTTTGTCTTCACATGCAAGCATGACATCACCCGCATGCAGCAACGTCCAAGGAGCTTCCTTTTGGAGATCTGGTGTAACTGCATCCATGACGATTACGAAGAGCAGTGGGGAGAGCGCAGACCTCTGGTGCACTCCGATTGGAAACTCCATCGGACTGCTCGCTGGCGCTCGCACTCGACTCCTTCTGCAAGAGTGGAGAATCTCGCGGAACGCGGTAGGAGGCCTTCTCCAGGTCCAGGAAGGCAAAATGCAGCGGTTTCTGTTTCTCGTGGTGTCTCTCTAGCAGAAGACGTACGGCGTGAATGGCATCAACGGTGCCACAGCCGGAGACGAAACCACGCCGATTCGTCGTCCCAGATACGTCTTTTCAATTCGCTCAAAGATTTTCATGGTGTGCGAAATAGGTGAGTCGGACGGTAGCTAGCGCAGTCCGCAGGCTGCCCTTCTTCTTCGAAATCGGGAATGTCGTGCTCTGCTGCCAGCTCTCGGGCACTTTATTCTAAGCAACAGCCTGATTGAAAAATTCTGTCAGCCAGTCAGCAGAGCACCAGCCCTTTGACTTCCACAGGTCGGCTGGCAGATCAGCGGGACCAGCGGCTTTGCCCGACTTCATCTTCGTCTGGACTGCTTCGGTTTCGCTCACTGTGATCTTCTGAACGGGACCGTATACAGGAGATGCAAAAGGAACAGCAGGATGCTCAAATTCAACATTCGAGATTTCCTCGAAGTAGTCGCGCCACTTCGCTTCACAGCTCTCTTACGATCCATCAGAAGGCGTCTGTTGTCGTCGTTAATGCCAAAGAACTTCTCGATTTCGTCTGCTTAGCCACAGCGACCTTTGGCGAGTCTGTAAAGAAAACGCTCACTACCGCGCGTTTCCAGTTTTTCTCTGACATCGGCGTAGTATGCGGCCACTTCCTTTTTTGCCGCCTTCTTCGCTTCTCGATATTTCCGCCAATTATGGACTGTTTTACCACCGATATGTACGTGATGGAGTCTTTTCTCCCACTTTCTTTCTGATATCATCAATCCACAGCCATGCCCGCTTGCCAACCAAGCGTCGTCCTGGCTTCATTGTGCTAGTTCGAACCGTGCAGCTGAGCTATCGCATCGGTAGCCTCTTTCCAGGTTTAGTCGACAATTGTCACCGTCGGCAACCGGATGCGAGAAACAACTGCCGCTTCTTTCTCTTTCAGTGGCCACCGTTTAATTCTACCCGACCCGCATCGCTCGGCATGTTTACACCTCGGAGGTGTGATCTTCGGCGAGCAGATCAGTGGATGGTTTTGCGTGGCAACCGAGCAAATGCCACGGTCTTCGCGTCTGTGGCAAGGCCTTAGTCGCGGCGCCTAACACGGACATAGTCAATCTGCTTTTTCGCGTTCCCGCTATAAAACGAGATGAGGTGGGAGTCACGCTTTCGAAGTTTGGTATTCATGATGGAGAGGTTATGTGGGTCTGCATACTCATGTATACGCTCACCATCGGCGTTGCATGACCTATATCCAAAACCACCATGACAGCTGTAGCCGTCTTTCGTTGCTCCGACGTGACCATTAAAATCACCTGCCACAACAATCATATCTTCTAACGGTCCTTCCGCTGCCTTCTCATCAAGCAGGGACCAGAAGTCGTTTTTGGTTTGCTCGGAACAGCCTGTCTGCGGAGCATACGCAGAAAAGAAATGGCATCGTCGCTCCTCGACGGCGACAACAAATCTTCATCGTGGTCATGGAAAGTTCTACGCCTGCAATCGAGTCACGGAAACGTTTGCAGACGATCATACCGACATCAATAGTGCTCCTGGACTTGAAGTCACTGCCAATGTCCCACGACTTGCAGCAGGACCACCTTGTCTCCTGCACCGCACAGAAGTCTGTCTTTCTTCGCTTCAGTGCTTCAACCAACTCGCAGGAGCGGCCCGTCATCGTGTCCACATTCAACGTTGCTACGCGGGTCTGCCCATGTTATGGGATTTTCGGACTAACTCAGTTGCCCCGCGATGCCGTCCTCGTATACTTCTCACATTTGCCGGGCTCTTCGAATGTGCCTCGGCTCCCTCGGACGCCGTAACATTATCTTGACAGCTCTTAAACGTCATCAAAAATATGACGTGACATGGGTATTCGTATGCCAACCTGTCACTAGGGCCTGTTGCCTGCATTCGAATGCCGGTATTTGGCTCGGCTCGCAGATGCAAGCAGTTTCCAGTGGCACCACGTAGAGGAACGGACATCGCCACATTCTTCAAAGTGTTCCATGACAATATTTTCCTTAATTCTGAGAGAGAGGTGTAGCGGTCCCAGTTGATGGTATTTATGAACCCCTCTTCTCGAACTTTGGTGCCTTCTCTATTTGACGCGAAAAGCGGCACCTTTCGCGAAGGAGGCGGTGGTCCGATTCTGTGTAGAACTCGGAGAGAACGGAGACGTCGATCGGGCCATAATTGCGATCAAAGTTGATGTGGTCGAGCTCGTTGTGGAAGAACTGGCCCATGTGGATTCCTAAAGCCCCCCCCCCCCAGACTTCTGCGGCGTTGCCGCTGGCCTATCCTTCATCATAGGGCAGGGACGCAGAGCTCGCCGTCCAGCGGCGCCGCTGGAGCGGCACCGCCGAAAATGATTCCAATCAGTCGAGACAGCGGCGCCGGGAGAGTCTGTCTGCGCTCTGCCCTTTTGCGGCGGGGAGCGGGATTAAGCGCTCCTGGCCGTCCGGCAGCCGCCGTTGAGCGGCGTGACTCATCGATTTGGCCATCCGCCGCTCGCCGCAGAAGTCTGGGGGGGGGGCTTAAGTCCGTTGAAGGGCGGGATGCTTCTGGAACTATGAGATTCCATGGATGGTCTTAGTCGACATGATGAACTCAGGCAGCTTTTCAAACTGCTAGTTCCATCCCAAACCGTGGGTTCCGATGTGAATTCTTCAGGTGACCTTTGTGGCCCGATCTTGGCGTAGAAGCCACTGACGATCACCTTATGGAAGGTGTTGTCTTCCTTGTAGAACTTCGCCAGCTCTACGTAGAAGGCTTCGACTTTTTCATCGTCGTAGTCTGATGTAGGAGCATATGCGACGAAGCCACATCGCTGCAGTCGCAGACGTCGGGTTCGATTTGTCAGAGACTCCTACGAGTCGATTTTCATGGCCAAGTGCGTGTTGACGAGGACGAACGCCGCCTACTTCACTGCTGTCGCATATTCCGAGGAACAGTTCTTCTCCGGAGTAGTAGGCGGCGTGTAGGGGATGGTGTCTTCTCATCTTGATCAGTCCGATGACGTCGTACTCGACCTTATTGACTTACGTCATCAGGTTCTCGACAGTGTGAGCATGCGTGCATTGTAAGTACAGATCGTCATTCTAGTCCTTCTCAATTTGCGCAGCCTGGTTAAGCCCTGGGATGCTAGGCAGCCTGGCAGCCTCTCGTCCATCGCTGCAGGAATGGGTCCATTTCGGGGTCAGGAAACGCGGCCCTTTAGTGCTGCTGTGTTTGACTGCAATACGCACGGGTAGCTAGTCTGTCTCCGTATGAAGGACAGACAGTCGAACTGCTCGAAGGCACGAGCGAGACTTTTAAGGAGGCCTCGAAACGTCTTACGATGTACTCCCAGTCTACCGAGTGCAAGGCCGGACAGACATAGGACATTGCTACAATCCGCGCAAGCGAGAACACATTCACGCACACTATGCATGCCGCACTCAAGGAACGAAGCGACCCAACACAGGAGTCACAAGGAGTTCGTCCCCTGCCTAACCGCTGCGTCTCTGGGCAGTATATGGTCGCATTTGATCCGCGGTTCATCCCCTATGCGCCACCCGGTTTCGCGTAACTTGGTCCTTGACATTCGGACCGGGATCCCTCCTAACGTTAGAGCCCAATGGCCTCTAACAAGGAAGCTCCGGGGAAAAAATCAAATCATGAAAAAAAAAAGAATCTATACAATCAAATCAGATAACTGTAGTGGTGACAATGGGGTGGTAAAAATTCGTCAAAAACCGAACCTCACCTTTCGCCCAGGCTAGTTAAGTTTCCGTTGACACCCGTATCCGTCAAAAAATCCAATCACCCAGGTAAAAAATATTTTTCAATTTCTTACGTAATAAGGCGGCTTAGTAGGATAGATTCCGGTAATTCAGACCTGTGGGCGCGTGTAGCGCAGCCAGAGGAGGCGCGACTGCCGCGTGCACCCGATACCAGGTTCCTGGTTCGGATTTCCCGCCCAGGCCAACCAAGCCTTCCATCCCTCCGGGGTCGGTGAATTGGTACCAGACTTGTCCGGGAAGGATAAAGCGCTGACTTGTTCATTCGGCTGGCCACCGCAAGTCATTCTATGGCCAAATACGAATTCATGTCGCCTCCACGACATCCCGTAGAAGTAGAATGCGCTGGCGCATCCCAGAAGGGATTGAGTAGTAAGTAAATACTACCGTTGACCTAAAACAGAGATTCCAGTAGGATACGAATACTTTAAAGTAAGGAAATTCAACAAAAAACTGAATGTCGTACCTAACTCCTTATTTAAAATTGAAACTTGTGAGCGCAAATATTTTGCCGAAATAGCAAATAAGAGCGACAATTATACAAGATTTAAGGTGCGCTCTGAAAGCTAAAAAATTTTCAGAACGAAGCCATGTCTGCTGTTACAACTCAAGAGGAGGTTGTATCACGTATAACATTGGCACTGTTGGAAGACTCTGGATGGTATCAAGTGAATTATAAGTAGGTCTCATGCATATCCTGTTGAAAATGCGCACTTCCAGTAGTAATTGTGCAAAATAAAAATAAAAGTCTTTTTTGAGCAGGAATCAATATCTAATCACTTTTTAAGTTGTATCTTTGGTGACCGCAGGAGCTATGGCTCAGAACAGTGGCTGATCCTTGATAAGTGTTCTGTGGTTTGTTAACAGATACTAACCAAAAAGATATGACAGCACATGAATAAGGATATTTTTCACATAGAAATTCGGCATCGAATGAAATATCTGGCGTTTTAAACAACATATTAGGTTGGTGAAAAAGGCTTGCACCACAGCGTATTTTTTCAAAATTTCGTTGCTTCTTTTGTGAGCGATGTCAGTCTAAAAAGTATTCACCATGTATATCTACAACCTTTGGCCATCCGATGGGAAGATCACGGAATCCACTATTCCAAAATGAAGTCATCTGTGACTCGAAAAAACGCTTCATCTCGGATTCAAGTTCGGTTAGGTCGTTGAAGCATTTGAGAGCTCGAATTAGGTAGTAGTTCGACGGCGCAAGATCTGGCGAATACGGTGTATAAGGCAGCACCTCCTACCTATGCTCCTGCAACTTCTAATAAGAAGACCTTGCAAGGTGGAGGGCGAGCATTGTCCTATGAGACATTCCTTCGTCCCCGACGTTTGTGTGGCGTGGCCCTGCTTAGTTCTGCAGCTCTGTAGCGTAGATGTTCGCTGTTACCACGGTGCCGTGGTGAAGGAGCTCACCATAGAGCATTCCTCGAAAATCCCATCAACAGCACAGCATTACCTTCCTCTGGTGGATGTTCGCCTTGAGTTTGTTGTTCTTCTTGAAGAAGCAACTGTCCTTCCGAGTAGGTTAAAGAAAGACCCAGGATTCATCTCCAGTGACGGCATTCTCAAGAAAGTCCTTATTACGAAAACGAACAAGGAGAGACTGATCGATAGTTAGTCGCGAAGCCTTGTCCCAGTCAGTCAGTCTTCACTGCAATCGTAGTTTTAATATGCCCAGCGAAATATTTTCGAATGTTTGTGCTACAACTACATGGCACCAAACAGTCCTTGGAAGTCCCTGTTAAATCTTAAAAAATTTTCCAAATTTTTCGGTGCAAGACTTTTTCACCAACCTAATAATGATATGACTATTTTGATTAGGGGTTTCCAAGTAAATATTTGTAAAATAGATTTGCTCTTAAATTTCTTTTTGTGAAATAGGTTTTACTCTTATTTTAGTAGAGCTGAAGAAATGGTTTGGGGGCGAGGACTTGGATGCGTTTTTGTTAAGCGAAGTTGCCTGACATGGATGAAGTCTAACCGGGTGAATCCGTTTCCATTTTGCACGGTGAGCGGAGAAATAAGGTAATGCATAGTTGTTTTAAAAGTCCCTAATTTTTGTAATTCGATCACTTCTTTAAAAATGTGTGAGCTTGTCTTTATAAATGCGTGGGCAAGATTCTATTATCGTACACTCTCTAAATATGTGATTGAGATCTTCTTCTTCTTCTTTTTCTTCAGCGTTTGTCCCGCCTTACGGCGGGTTCCGCTCTTCTGGTATGGTGGCGCCACTTCGCACGATCAAACGCTTGATCGGGGTGGATACCAGTTCCCTTTAAGTCCACGTGCAACGTGTCAAGCCAGCGTTACCTAGGCCGCCCTTTAGGCCGTTTTCCGGGCACGTCTATGTTGAGGCCAATCTTCCGAACGGTGTCGCTATTCGCGCGAAGAAAATGGCCATACCACCGTAGGCGAGCTTCACGTAGCTTGTCAGCAATTGCTGCGACGCCAAACCTTTGGCGTATGGAGACATTGCGAACATGATCCAAACGCATGAACCAGCCGTCCAACGCAGCATTTTCATCTCCATTACGCTGAGGAGGCTTTCAACCTTCAGACTACCATCAGACGCAATTGCAGATCCAAGGTACTTAAAATGTGTCGCTCGTACGAGTACAGTGCCATTGATCTTAATGGACCCAGTCTCGTTTAGGTCTGTCGTCAAGTACTCGGATTTTTTGACGTTCAGCTTGAACCCGAACGCCGCCAAGCGGTCATACCAAGCTTGTACTTGTCGTCATCTGCATACAGCAGCGCCCAAGGAGCAGGTTTCTGAAGGTCTCGCGAAATGGCATCCACTACGAAAATGAAAAGGAGTGCGGAGAGCGCGGAACCTTGGTGAACACCGACAAAGATTGGAAGCTCCGTAGATGTGCCGGCGCTCGCACTTGACTCTTAGGACAAGAGTAAAGAATGTGCACACACTCAATAAGTTCTTCGGGAACACCGTGCTGTTGTAAGGCGTACCATATGACCTCACGTGGCACACGATCGAATGCTTTTCCCAAGTCAAGAAAAGCAAGATGCAGCGGTTTTGTTTCTCGCGATGTCTTTATTTATTGTCTTCGTAGCCGGCTGTGGCACCATCGACGCCATAGCGGCCGACCTACGGCGTCGATGGGTGCCACAGCCGGTTACGAAGCCACACTGGTTGGTGGAAAGCCGGACGATATCGCGAATACGTCCATCCACAATTCGCACAAATATTTGTATAATGTGCGAGAGCAATCGGATTGGACGGTAACTTGTACAGTCCACGCGACTGCCGTCCTTCTTCCAGATCGGGATCGTCGTGCTTTCCTGCCAACTACCAGGAACCTATTTCTCCGCAACAACCTGGTTGAAAAACTTCGTTAGCCACTCAGCAGGGTTCCAGCACCTCGACTTCCATAGGTCGGCCGCTATGTTGTCAGGACCCGTTGCTTTGCCTGGCTTCATCTTCTTTAAAGCCGCCTCCGCCTCCCCACAGTGATTTTCTGCACAGGACCGTGCGTAGGAGGTACGCAGGGGATAGGCGGATGGGCAAACTCTACTGTTAAAAATCTCTCGAAGTAGTCATGCCATCGTTCCTTTTACGGTTCATCAGTAGATGGCCGTTCTCATCGTTGATGCCAAAGAACTTTTCGATGTCCTCGCTCAGGCGATGGCGTGCTTTGGCAAGCCGATAATGTTGTCGTTCACCATCGCGCGTCTCGACTTTCTGGTTGACATCATCATAATGAGAGGATTTTGCAACGGCAACAGCCTTCTTAGCCGCCCCTTCGCTTCTTGGTATACACGCCAATTGTCGGCTGTCTTGTCGCTAAGGAAATCGTGATAGTCTTTTCTTCTCTTTGATTTTTTCCTTGGCATCGTCAGTCCACAGCCAAGTGTGCTTCTCGATCTTACGCCGCCCAGGCTTTGTCATGCCCAGTTCGGAAAGTGCAGCTTGTAGTATCGAATCGGTTGCACGCTTCCATGATGTAATTGAGATCTTATCACACAATTTTTGTTTTCTTGGCTACAAAATCAAGGAGTCTTATATGTATAAACCAATGTTAAACCTTTATATTGTTATATTTGTTTGTTTACTTGTGGATGGGTGCGTACGCTTTGCCATGCTGCAGGTGGTCCTCCGTCCTTGCATCGGTGGAGGTTCCAAGGACTCCACCCACAGCCCCCATCTGTAACACGACTCTGAATCCGTGGCTCGCAACGGTGAAGTAAACCGCATAGTGATGGTCCCTTAGGCCCTGGCGGATCCACAACCGCCGCGTAAGTTTCCCATGTTAGACGATTCCCACAACTGATAGCGTCCTGAACGACTGACATGATTCCGGGAGGTCGCAAGAAGAAAAGAAAAATGGTTGGGTCGAGAACTTCTATTTTCTTGGCTTGAAGCGATGCTAACAACCAAAGGTATGGTAACAGATTCATTGAACGTCTGGTGACAACATAACCTATGTTGGAATTTCACCACAATTCAATATGGTATTGGTCATTCTTCAGATTATTTGAAACCATTTGTTTGTTCTGCAGCTAAAAATAATTCTGTTAATATTACTACTATAAAACGCTTTCCACAACTTCCTTCAAAAGCTCAGTTCCTTTCCTATTTCCATGCTCCATTTTACTTTAGCTGTCAAGGTGATAACAAGGGCACGGCACAAGTTGTGAGAACAGTTACCTTGCAGTGACTAGGAGTCACTGTCTTGCCTGATCGATGAGCAACTGCGCTACGGTTTTCCTGCGCAAAGATGACGAAATCATCCCCGCTCAAGCAGCCTGCCGTTATGCACCTGACATTTGGGAGGAGCTCATTCCTTCGTCAGGATCACGTTAGAACCAAAGAAAAAGTCATATTGATTTTCACTTCGCACATATTACTTCGTTTATGAGCATACCCATTATTTGATTTACTCAGAGTATGGTAAATTGCACCAACTCTACTTGTTCTTAAGAAGGCAACATAGTATTAATAATCTTGTGCCTAAAGAAATTAACGTTTAGTGAAGAATATTGATTTTAATTTTACTTTTATTTTCACAGATCAAGATTTTCCATCGGAACAATGTCAGTCAAGTGTTGAAGGAAATTAGACGTTAAGGCATGATTATAAGAACGCTTCGACATGAGCATTGTTTAAATGAATGCCCAAAACCACTCTGGTTGTGTCACAGCGCTTGTTCTCTAATAATATATAATTAAATAACAGCTTTTAAACCCCAGAGTAACCGGGTTTTAAAAAGCCGTATGCTAACCTAAGTGTGCTACAGCTACCCATAAAAAGGTTTTCAAACGAATTACAGGTGTTGCTGCTGCTTTCAAGGCTATAAACCTAATAGCGAGATACCAGTCCAATATTTTAGGTGCAACGGTGACAAAACAGCGAAGCTGGCATGCAACCTGAAGTTGCTGGAGAAAAACAGTATAATTCCTCCGCAGTACGACTACAATACTGAAAATCTATATCACAACAGAGAAGGAGTTCAAATAATTGGAGTTGGCGGTGTGGAGCGGGCAGATTTTTGTCCATACTACCAGGCATGTTAGGTATAAACTGATTCTGGGCATAAGTTTTCTTGAAAACACTATTATACACTAATAGGAAACAATGAAAATAGGACTGCAGATTATTGGAAATATTTTGTTTTTGTGAAGTTATAATGGATCAGCAGAATACGTAATTCTCCATATCGAGAACAAGAGAAGAGAAGCGCTTAGCGCAAAAGATCTGAATAGAGATGAGTGGAGAATTGTGATCAAAAATTGGCAAACAACAAAAAAACTATTAGAGAGCAAACAATATAAATAAAAACGTGTCTTTATAATTTTAACAGCAGGTCAAGAATTCCTTTTTTAACCCTTCCATTAGTAGTTATTAAGCTGACGTAAAATCAATCGCCGAAACGGACCACATAATTCAAACTGCTTTAACTCAGCTTAAGCACAACTTTATTAATCGTAGTAAAAACCACCGAAATCCACTCATTTTTAGAAAAAAGCTAATAAATCTAATCTTTTACAACAAAAACCGAGATCACAGGATATAACAAAATCAAATAGGACATATTCGGAGGCGATGTCCGTTCCTTCACGTGGTGCCACTGGAAACTGCTTGCTTTTGCAAGCCGAGCCAATCACGGACAATCGAATGCAGGCGACAGGCCCTAGTGACAGGCCGGCCTACGAACATTCTGTGTCACATCATACGGTTGACGACGTTACAGAGTTCTCGAGATAATGCTACGGCGTCCGCGGCAGCCGACGCGCACTCGCAAAGCCCGGCGAGTGTGAGAAGTATGCGAGAGTCCCTGATGCGAGGACGGCATCGGGGGCAACTGAGCTAGTCCGAAAGTCCCGCAACGTAGGCAAGACCCGCGTAGCAACGTTGAATGCGGGTACGTCGACGGGTCGCTCGTGCGAGTTGGTAGAAGCACTGGAGCGAAGAAAGATAGATTTCTGTGCGGTGCAGGAGACGAGGTGGTCCTGCTGCAAGTCGAGGGACATTGGCCGCGGCTTCGAGGCCGTTCTATGCGGCAGTCCCAGGACCACCAGTGGTGTCGGTATGATAGTCTCCGAGCGTTTCCGTGACGCGATTGCAGGCGTAGAACGTTTCAATGACCGCTTGATGAAGACTGTTGTCGCCGTCGAGGACGACGATGCCATCTCTTTTCTGCGTATGCTTCGCAGACAGGCTCTTCCGAGCAAACCAAAAACGACTTCTGGTCCCTGCTTGATGAGAAGGCAGCGGAAGGGCCGGTAGAAGATATGATTGTTGTGGCAGGTGATTCTAATGGTCACGTCGGAGCAACGAAAGACGGCTACAGCTGTCATGGGGGTTTTGGATATGGGTCATGCAACGCCGATGGTGAGCGTATACTTGAGTATGCAGACTCACATGACCTCACCATCGTGAATACCAAATTTCGAAAGCGTGACTCCCACCTCATCTCGTTTTATAGCGTGAACGCCAAAACGCAGATTGACTATGTCCGTGTTAGGCGCCGCGACTAAGGCCTTGCCACAGACGCGAAGACCGTGGCATTTGCTCGGTTGCCACGCAAAACCATCCACTGATCTGCTCGCCGAAGATCACACCTCCGAGGTGTAAACATGCCGAGCGATGCGGGTCGGGTAGAATTAAACGGTGGCCACTGAAAGAGAAAGAAGCGGCAGTTGTTTCTCGCATCCGGTTGCCGACGGTGACAATTGTCGACTAAACCTGGAAAGAGGCTACCGATGCGATAGCTCAGCTGCACGGTTCGAACTAGCACAATGAAGCCAGGACGACGCTTGGTTGGCAAGCGGGCATGGCTGTGGATTGATGATATCAGAAAGAAAGTGGGAGAAAAGACACCATCACGTACATATCGGTGGTAAAACAGTCCATAATTGGCGGAAATATCGAGAAGCGAAGAAGGCGGCAAAGAAGGAAGTGGCCGCATACTACGCCGATGTCAGAGAAAAACTGGAAACGCGCGGTAGTGAGCGTTTTCTTTACAGACTCGCCAAAGGTCGCCGTGGCTAAGCAGACGAAATCGAGAAGTTCTTTGGCATTAACGACGACAACAGACGCCTTCTGATGGATAGTAAGAGAGCTGTGAAGCGAAGTGGCGCGACTACTTCGAGGAAATCTCGAATGTTGAATTTGAGCATCCTGCTGTTCCTTTTGCATCTCCTGTATACGGTCCCGTTCAGAAGATCACAGTGAGCGAAACCGAAGCAGCCCAGACGAAGATGAAGTCAGGCAAAGCCAATGGTCTCGCTGATCTGCCAGCCGACCTGTGGAAGTCAAAGGGCTGGTGCTCTGCTGACTGGCTGACAGAATTTTTCAATCAGGCTGTTCCACGAATCGGTATGGTTTGTCTCTGACTGTGGCACCCTGATGCCATTCACGCCGTACGTCTTCTGCTAGAGAAGCACCTCACGCCGTACGTCTTCTGCTAGAGAAGCACCGCGAGAAACAGAAACCGGTGCATTTTGCCTTCTTGGACTTGGAGAAGGCCTTCTACCGCCTTCCGCGAGATGTTATACGGTGCGCGTGCGGCAACATGGTATTCCTGAAGAGCTTACTGAGTGGGTGCGCATTCTGTACTTTTGCCCAAGGAGTCGAGTGCGAGCGCCAGCGAGCAGTCCGATGGAATTTTCAATCTCTGTCAGAGTGCACCAGGGGTCTGCGCTCTCCCCACTGCTCTTCGTAATCGTCGTGGATGCAGTTACACCAGATCTCCAAAAGGAAGCTCCTTGAACGTTGCTGCATGCGGGTGATGTCAAGCTTGCATGTGAAGACAAAGCCGAACTCGAGCAACAGGTACAGGAATGGTGCGATCGCTTGGCATTGCTCGGACTTAAGCTAAACGTCAAAAAGACGCAATACTTGGCGACGGACGTGAATGAGCCCGGATCTTTCAAGATCAATGGTGCTGAGCTCTCACGAGTTGCATCTTTCATGTATCTCTTGGATCAACAGTCACGTCCGATGGCAGCCTAAAGTTGGAGGTGAATTCATGTGTACGTGCAGCGTGCTCCAAATGACGCTCTCTGACTGGGATGCTTTGTGGCAGAACAATATCTGAGCACCTCAATTCGAAGGATTATAGAACAGTCGTCCGCCCAATAGCGACGTACGGTACTTAGTGTTAACCCGTGACGAAGGAAATTGAAAGCCGGCTCAGTGTAATGGAAACGAAAATTCTACGGTGGAGTTAAGCGTTTGGACCGCGTTCGCAACGATGCCATACGACAGAGGTTCGGTGACGACCCGATAGCTAGGAATCTGCGGGATGCTCTTCTTCGATGGTACGGCCACATCCTTCGCGCTAACAACGATACCGTCCGTATGATTGGCCTGAACCTTGTGGTCCCGGAAAAGCGGCCTAGGGGACGCCCGAAGCAACGTTGGCTAGATGCGTTGCAATGCGGACTTAAAGATGGGTGGTGGGCACCCTGATCAAGCACTTGATCGGGAGAACTGGCGTCACCACACCCAGAAGAGCGGAGAAATCAAAATCTAGAAATCGAGAATCAAGATCTTGGAAAAATGATATTCAGTAGCTGAAAAGTCACGGTGGAATTTTTCATGGCTGAAACTAGGTCACTGGCGTCGAAAAGTGGATAGTCTACGTTAACGCGAAAGCGTCTGCTCAGTGTCTGGTGGAATAGCAAGGCAGTCGCTCACTGTGAGCTGCTACCTATAAACACTACTGTCACTAGCGATGTCTACTGCAGGCAGTTGGATTGCGTTGAAAAAGCTCTTCGCGGGAAGCAAGACAAGATCTTCTTCCTTCACGACAATGCGCTTCCACAAACATTGCAGGAGAGACCCAGAAAAAACTCAATGTTTTGAATGACATGTTCTGGCCCACCCGCCGTGTTCACCGAACCTTGCTCCAACGGAGTACCATGTGTTTCTTTCATTGTCGAACTACTTGCAGGAGAAACGAGAAAATATAACGAGAGAAATGAATATGAAAAAATTGCACAAGTTGCGGGATACTCTCCTTTCAACCTAATAGTTTCCCTACTAGAATCCTTGTATTGTCGTGGTTTGCTTATGTTTTCTTTTTCTTCGTTGCTTTTTATCAGGTTTCATTCCATAACAGACGCATACGCCGAGGTTATTTTAAGCTGTTTGCCTGCGTTGACTTTTACATGCACGAATGCACACAGCAATCAATCAATCAATCAATCAATCAATCAGTCAAATTGCTATGAGAAATTGAATCTTTCACGACTGTGTCAATTAAGGAGATACCTTACATAAACTTTCAAGGCTTCCAAGCCTGCTACTGCTCATGATTACGCCTGAGGCTTCAGAGAATTTTTGGATATTTGGATTCCACACCATGTCCAAACCTTGTGGGCTAGATAATTCGGTGCTTGTTATTGCATCCAAAAATAACATAATAAAAAACGACAAAACGGATACGCTAACCACCCTCCATAGGCCGGATAACGGATATTGGACAACTGCTCGCACTAGTAGAGAAGAGGGAATAACAGGGGCACTGTCGTGCTAGTTCCAGCTAGAAATGCAGCGCTGAAGGACAAGATGTCTTTGATTGCAAAGGCACACAATCTCTCCGCTACGATTTTTCATTTCGAAAACGTGACCTCCACCCGTCGCTTACTGTTGGGTTGTTCGATAGTTAGTGTCGTTTTTTCTTGTAGTTGGCGTGAACTGTATTTGTATATAGTAGCGATTACGTAGCTTACATATTGTACTATTTAAAAAGTTTTTGAAAAGTATTTGGACTACCTTCTGTCAAAAGCTGAACGTCATTAGTAAAAATAAGTTGGCAAAAAATAAAGTGGAAAATGGAGAAAAAAGAGAGCATTATCAATATTATACTTTGTTGTTTTACCTCCGCATTGGAAAAGGAGCGAGCTCACAAGGAAAGGTTCCCAACTCAAGATGAGCTCTTGCAATGCTATTTTGACAAGATGTAGGGCCCTGAGAGCGGAGCCCAGAACCACAGTTAGTTTTTGCTGAACGTTTTTTAAAGACTTGAAAAGGAGGTCTGAAAGCGTGCGTGCGGCTAGCATCAACACCCACGACACCTCATGAGATGTGCCTCGGCGGCATAATAGGTAAAAGTGCCGCCTCATGGAAGCACACCGGCGGAATTTTGAGTTCGCGTCCGCATGCTGTTGATAATTTTTCACGTATTAGTTTGTTGTTTTTACGATCATAGTAGTCAATTTTAGACCATCATTGCTTACAAACCAAGAAGCTGGCTGTCTATTTACGCCTTCATATGTGAAAGTTCTTCATGAATGCCCATCTGCACCATATCATTTCTCTAGACATAAAAAGTCATGTCATGCTCCTCCCTTTTAGTTAATAGTTATGGTGCAAATCTATGAAACAAGTAAAATACAACCACTTCTCACACCAATATCATCTTACACAAAAGCTTCTGAGGAGAAATCACAAGAAGATGCTCCTTCACAGTACCTATTCCTCCGAAACGTGCATGCCGTCAAAGAGGACTGATTTCTTCAACGAGGATTATTCACTGTTATCTTCCTCCTCACAGTCATTTCCGGTGTCCAGTCGACATCCACCTCCTCATCGAAACGCAACTATGAAACCAACTGGATGATACATGTAGAAAGATCCCATTTTCATTATACTTCCTCTAACCTGAACTGCCTTTTCTTCTTGACAGTCGATATCTCCATATAGAGAGATTGCGGTTGCGGATGCCATAAAGGGACTCCTAGACGCGTTGGCGTTCAGGAGTCCTTTTATGGCATCCGCAACCGCAATCTCTCTCCTTGTTGGAGAAGTGGAATCCGATGTGAAAGTGGAAAGTAGTGGGACGATACGCGTTCACGTGAGAACGACATTTTTAGCACACTCATGTACCGATATGGCCGGGTTCGTACTATTCAACCGTAAGGTGCGCGTATTTGTGTGCAGTTGCGGTATTATTGGTGATACGGTATGATATGGTTGTGGTGCAGACAGGCATTATTGAAAAACTAGTACATATAAGTGTGCAAATAGGCAACCTTCTTGATTTGTAAGCATTGATGGTCTAGAATTGACTCCAGTGATCATGAAAAAGCGTAATAACAACAAGCTATTATGTGCAGAAATGGGGACTCGCACTTAGAACCCGTGCCGACGTGCTTCCATGAGGCGGCACTCTTACCAACTGCGCCGCCGAGGCACATCTCATTGGGTGTCGTAGGGGTTATGATAGTTGCGCGCACGCTTTCAAACCTCCTTTTCAGATCTGTAAAAAAAACCTTCAGCAAAAACTAACTGCGGTTCTGGACACCGATCACAGGGCCCAAAATCCTGTCAAAATAGCAAAACCTCAACTTGAATAAAGAACCTTTCCCCGTCAGAAGAAATTACGTGAGGTCCACGGTATGCACTGCCTTCCTGAACGCCAGTGTCAGCGTTAGTCTGACCCCAACATAAAAGCGTTTATCGAAAGCGCAAGGTACGCAGAGGCGTACCTCGCGCGGGTAAAATTTTCCGTTCAACATGGCACAATGCTGAATTCTAAAAGCGTCCGCTCGTCGTATGATGACGGTGTCACCTCTTCTGACTCGAAGTGCTTGCTACGCGATGTAGGAGACCCGTCTTCTGTATCCAGACGCTCAGAAACGCGCGCAGCTCCCCTATGTCAAGCAGGAGAAGGCCTGCATCAACACCGCATGTTGAAAGGCACCGTTTGTCCACGCGATACTCGATGAAGCGTATCTCACGCAGGTTTGATCACTCAAACATCATCGAAGGCTAACTCAATTATATAGTAGTAGACAGATCAATTTGCATCAATCTTGCAGGGAGATTGGCGGCTTTTTAGCGCATAAGCACTCGTGTACCGATTAAGGTATCTTCCAGGGATGCACTACAGATCGCTCAGGATCTGGATTAGTTACCGCCAGGGGTGATTGAATTGACCATTAGGATTCAGTGTGCAGATCGCTCGGGATCTGGTTTTGGTACGGCTCCTAGTGACCAGTTTATGCGAGTCTAAACAAAAAATTATTCGATCGATGCACCAAAACGTCGACCCGTAGGTGGTTCACTGGGTTTGTTGCTTCTGTCGAGAAAAGAGAACGTCTGTTTCCCGTCAACTTTTATTTGGTTCCGTTAGCGTTCTGATGCCCTCTTATCAGAGGGGACAAGCTTTCACACGAGCAGATGAAGCACGCGAAGAGACGGGTCGAGAAGTAGCGTCATCGTGGTTTCTTCCCTCTCCCGTCGAATTCCTACGCAAAACCGACTGATGAGGAATCTTTTCCATATTTGTTATTTATAGCCCATTCATTTTCAGCTAGTATCAGGTGCTATATGGATTGAAATATTTTTTGTATAGCTTTCGTTTATCCGAATTTCCTGCTTTAACATAAAAGATTGGTAATGTTGCCGCTTTTTTGAAAAATTTAAAGTTGACTAGAATTCACCCTGGTTACGTGCATATCAAGAGAGTTTATGCTAGGGATGCAAAAAAAACGGTAGGAACCATCTGTAAAAATTGAGAAACCAAGTGTGTGATAGCATTCCATGCACCATGCAGAACAACCTGCTTTAACGCTTTCTACCTTTCTTTTAGCTCCACCGGCTACGAAAAAATTTCCACAAAGATGGAGTGGGCTGAATAAGAATGGGGAGGAAGAGCACTTTGTCACTCTGTGTCTTTCGCTCGGCTCAATTCATATTAATTCAGATCTATTCCGAAGGAGTCGGCTTTTCGATATGCACGTACTCGGGAAACTACAAGAACGACTCGCTAGAGGTGCGTAACAGTTTGATAACATTTTGAGATATGTACTACCATGTGGAATTTTGATAACGATGAAGGAGGATAATTCAGGTATATTCGCCGAGGGCCAGATGCTTCAATATAGAAAAGGGAATCGACGTGGTAAAAGGAACTGAGAGTTTTACTACTCTCCAAATGGTTGGATGCTTCGAGGTAAGTAGCGTTTCTAGAGTTAATTGAAAAGTATTTGTTAGGAGTAAGATTCCATTTTGTGATAAACATTTTCTACTGGAAGTAAAGCCGATGTTGCTAGCATGAAGACGTTGTCAATGCAATTCGCATTAAGGCTGCAGCGTTTCTAGAACTGCATCAGCATAAGAAGCTACATCTCCTCCATAGCATCAAACATAATTCTTACGCTTACGTAATTAAACAGCTATGAACCTAAGTGTAAAAGATTTTAAGTCAGCTAAGCTTTTACTTTTACTTCAACTGCAAAATAAAGGATGTGCTTTGCATGGAACTTTTAAAAAGTATTTTTTTTTGAAGGCCGATCTAGCATTGCTGACAGCGGCGCGCTAATCTACTTTACTAAGTAATTAATTATCTGAAACATAAACTGAGGTGGGAAAAACGAAATCCTAAAACGCATGCACCTTTGCAGAGATGCACAGCTGCACCTCCATTATCGCGATTAATGACGCAATTGAGTGGTCATATTTAAGACATAGATAATATTGTAGAATATTTTAAGACGTATGAAAAATATTAAGGCCAACAGTCCATGAAAATAATTTGAATTAAAGCTATTTAAGACAACAAAGTGCTTAGAACTTGGGATAGTAAGTTTATCTTAGCTTTACAATGTATCCGATAACCTCTTTCAAATATTTTTAATCTCAAATTTACACACTAGTTTCTATTTGAACATTCTTTGAACAATCTATGCAATGAGACAGAAAAAACTCCATCTTGGCTGTTTTTATCTTCAGGCTGTCTGCAAAGGTAATCAACTCTATGTCAAGGGGCAGGACACAAAAATGTACGCCTGCAAACGGCAAGGCGAAATCGCTCGCATTGTAAAGGTAACGTACACAATTTTTCTTAGAATTTCACTTCACGAGTTTAGAAGTTTGAACGAATGTATATTTGTGTGTATTGCAAAATTCTACAGGACAAGACATTCATTTCACGGATTACGGGTTTTTTGAAGGGATACCGGTCTGCTTGTCCCAAAACAACGTGAGGCGTCCCCTGATTGCGGATAAGAAACTGAATCGAAAACAAAACACAACTTGGTTCTGCCATGAGACGCAGCTGAAAAGGCGGTGTGTTGGTACGCATCACGCTTGACGAGACCCAAATGAATTCTTTCTTCGAAATGTCAAAAGAACAGAATTCTAACCTTGGTCCAACTTCTTTGTGATGGCCCTCAACCATCACGAAGAATTAGAACCAAGACTTCTATGACCGTGAAACTATGACTCTAATCCTGCTCCACTTCCTACGAGGATTCACCGGTCGACTACATAGCCCTTGACAACATCGAGTGTAGGGACTTATGAGTTCGAAGACTGCAAGTCCAAACACTATGTGTAACATGACATGCTACACTATCAAGTACTAAGTTTAGATGTTCTTGGTATTGTTTACTGAAGCGTTCTCTCTCACTTCTCTGCGTTCGCGAGTTCTCACACATTCCACAAAATCTCTAAAAATGTGACGTTTTTCAATTCTTTAACTCACGGACATCGGCTCTGGCGTCTTATATGTACATGGGCCTTGCAGATAAAGCGCTCAGGTTTTGTTATGAATGCAGCACTTTCATTCAGTAAATAAATCAAGAGACATATGAAGCTAGAAGATCCAAAACGATGATACGTGTTCGCTACGCTAGGCCTAGTCATGAAACTGTTACATTTAGTATGGACCTGGACGTGACAAAACAACGGTCCCCATTGTCTGCCCTTCAACAAAGGAAGTGTGCAGTGGAGAGATTGGCACCACCTTCACTTCACGTCGATCCACTTCTAGAAAGCCCACTTCTCGGCGCTCACCGATGTCTACTCACGACTCGAAATTGTCAAAAACAGCACCAACACAATTAAATTATAAGTATCTTCATGTTCTCCTGTATATGCTGTTCTTCCAATATAAATTTAGCCCCATGTCGAGCGTTTCAACATGTTCAACGAAAGACTGTTTTCGATTGTTATAATAAACCGGAGTCCTATATCTTTCATTGAGTTTGTCAAATGTTTAGCATTAGAATGTGACATTCATCACTTTTTGTGCTTAGAAACATGTGGTATTTAATAAAATATTAGTGCAATAAAAAGTATGCAGTACTCCTGTTTCAAACACCTTTTAAATCCAGTCCTTCCAAGGTGAGTGAAATTAGATGAAAGTCGAAAAATAAAACACGAAAAGAAGAAATTCGAAGAAAAAGTCCTTTCAGAAAAGATTTAGATTTCTCACTCATCATTGAAGTGGCAATCGTGGATAACTTTTGCCACGATACATAAGTTCAGCCCGAGATATCGTCAAAGCGAAGCTCTACTCCTCACCTATGCACAGGAAGCAAATTCAGTGAAGGAACTACAAAGGCGTTCCCGAAAAAATGTTTCGCGATTACTACGGCGTAACACGAAATGCATCACGTTTGCAATATGGGTTGCAGCTTAGTTAGCAGTTTTCGTCCTTGCTAGGTTAACTCGTGTTGCTTGTTTTTTCTTTCCTTTTCAAAAGGACTTTAACTTACGTTTAGACAAGGCTTTGCTTTGATTTACTGTTGCATGGTTATCCAATAAATAAATTCAGGGCTTATGGTTCGCAGCACTGGAAAATCCACCGCTTCTCAAAGACCGTGCGACACTCACAAACGCTTGCAGTGTAATGAATGATTTTAGGGGTTCAAAGATAGACAGAAATTATACATACGTCTTTATACATATCTCAAGACAACAGCAATGCGCCTTGAAGTTGTAGAAAAGATGTCTGCAAGCGCATTCCTCAACTCCTTCCTACGATTCTACTCATTTGAACAGACTGCGGTGCAAACTTCAAGCTCAGGTCTCGTATGACTGAGTAAATGTTAAGTTATACCGTAAACGACAGTGGTTTTGCTCCCATTTACCATGAAAGTAGCGGCTTGCAATGGATCTTCAATTTTTCAAGCGCACCTTGGATGAGTTGGGAGTGGGAGAAACATGTAGGCACGATCAAAGGAGCATTAGCGAAGTCCATTGGAAGAAAAAAGCTCTCTTATTCAGTACCGTACCTCAAACTGAGACTATTGTCAATACGAGCGGATGTCGACGAGACCCAGATCGCTTTCTACGAAGCGGTCTGAATTACCACTCACATCAGTGATCATGAAGATCTGGACATTAGACCCTAATCTTATGCAAATTGCTTTGCAAGCCAAAAAAGCGGTCGAACATATGGAGAAAGTGAAGGAAGTTTTTGGAAAGGTAGCATGTTGAATGCGCAAAATCCAGAATAGGAGAAGAGGCACAGGCACAGGAAAGCATAGTAGCAAGAAGTCAACGAGGTAGTCGTCATCGAGCAAGAGAATCTTTCAGGTGGTTGCTGGAGCTTTGGCAAGATCACAGAAAAAGTGAGAAGTAACGATCAACTTACTAGATCAACAAAGTTGCTCATGCAAATTAAACACATGTGGCATAGTCCTCTCAACAAAATCTATCCGCTGAAAGTATCAAACACGACTGAATTCCCATGCTCTGGTGATAAATCCAGTGATGAAAATTGTACTACACAAATTGGGGAGCGCTTCACACAGTCGCAGCGCCACTCACGAGCTGCGAAGGTGAAAGCTAAATCACAAATCAGGGACAAAACTCATCAATGAAGACGAAACTTCACATAGATCTCCAATCGTCCACATAATCATATCTGCTAATCGTAAGCGCTCTAATGCAACACTCAGCAGCACACCTAAGCCTAGTTTGCCAAGTGGACTCGATGAAAATAACTACGGCGGCGACAGAGCTTGAACTTTGTATACAACCAAGATGCAGATTCCTTTCAACTCCCATGAAATGATGTCCAATCTACCGTTAATAGTCAGAAACGACAACATTTCTATTCACTTGGGATACTGAAATTTAACCATGTTTTCTCAGATCAACACAACAAGCACAATGCAAGAGATATGTGAAGTATACCAAACGATTTTTTTCAGCACATCTCATTGGAAAACTGTATTTCTGGCCAACGGGAGTGTTCATATCCATAATAACATTCGTGGTTTATATCCCCATGTTGATCCGGTGCTTTAGCGGAAAAATTGCAAGCTTGCAGATTGTCTGCATCAAAAGTAGCGCACTTGCTCACTCATCACTAAATTTTGACACTGGTTCAATTTCCTGCGAGCAGCGAGCTGCGAGACGAGGTGAATGCCTAAGCATAGAGCTACATTCGTTCAAACCTCAGTATCTTTGAAGATCGAGTGGTCGCAGTTCTTGTGGTAATCAGCCTTGTGTTAGCCTCATATGCAAGTGTAACGACATTCCAACAAGGATATGCACAACATTGTACTGATATGTACTAAATGTCTTGTACTGTGCACACACGATTCCAATTTTTAAAAGTTTTTGGTGGAAATCTCGTAAATGTCTTGCACTTCTCGAAATAACTGCTCCTTCTAGTTGAAAAGCCAAGTTTGGTTTGATGACATCAAAAATATGGTCTGCATCCGCATTCATCATTTGAACAGGGCTGTTGGAACGATATGTTTAGAACGACAAGCAACAGAATTCCAAGCATACGCAGTTTTTTTTGCGAGACAATCTCAGCAATCTGAGCTATAGCTACCCACTGCCGAACAGTAGCTATCAAACGGCTCACGATACCCTCTTTATTCGGGTTTCATGAATTTGTCGATTTTCATGAAAACGAAATTGATTTGCAGCTGAAGCGGTTGACCTAGAGATGTGCGGTGCAGATAAAAAATTGCCAGAAAAACTTCTAGTCTTGATCAATCCACTGTAGAAATGTTATGTTTTGCTGAAGCATCTATATGAACAGTAGCCTCGATTTTGCATGACCTGCCTAAAATCACCTCAAAATCGAATCCCTAGTCATATAAAAGATTCCATTATTAGAATCTGTTATTTAGCTCGTATCACCCATGTTTCAATTTCAATTAAATTTTTAAAGTTACAGTACCGGACATGTTCCTCTGTTCATTCGCCGGAAATCCCGTAAAGATCAACATAGGCCGCTTTGGAACGGTCCAAAGCGGCCTTTTTAAATAACTTTTTTAAAAATCAGGCACTTGTAAAAAGAAACATATATTTGAGCTCAGCAGCTCAAGCTCTATCTTATGAACTATAGAGCTCAGTAGAGTTGAGCAGTGCATATAGGCCGGACAGAATCAATCGAGTGTCCGTGACAACCTGTAGAGCGATCGAGTAACAGCTTGTAGAGTGAGCGTTTGAGGAGTTTTATCACCAACTCAAGAATTGCTTTAAGACTGTCCAGCAGGCCTTTGGAACGCGCCGTACACAATGCATATAGTATCGAACCTACCAATCGAGGGGGGACAGCTTGTAGAGTGAGCGTCTGCGGAGTTTTGTCACAAATTTGTAGCCGCTCTTCTCAGGAGTTGCTCTAAGATTGTCCAGCGAGCCTTTGAAGAGCGCCGTGCAATGCATATAGGATCGAACCTATCAATCGAATGGGAGCGACCGCTTGCAAATTTCACGCGCGGCCGTGTTCGGAGCGCAATAACTCTGTCATATCCGAATCGTTTCGGCTGCAGGTCGTGTGATTTGTAGGCAGTGAAACGTTGTAGTAGTACGCTAAAGTGGAGCGGTGTATTTATGATTGTGTAAAGTTACAGGAGCGCGAATATGCAGGTTAGCCTTGTGTGACACGATTTTTTCGGAATTCAGTCGACCTCTGCAGGAAGACGCGGAGTCCTAATGGGCTACAAACGTTAGGTCTCCGCGTAGGCTAGCAGGACAATAAATGTACAGTATTCACACTTCCTGCGCCGTGGTACATAGGCGATATACGACATGAGGAGTGCTGCGGAAGGTCGCATGGGCAGCGAGCGGCCCGCCGCCCTGCCCGCACTCGGGCCGAAGCGCAGCCCCAAACTTGTTTCGACGGCCTAAGTGGTGAAAATGGTTTCAGTTTGAATACGGACAATATCATATCTATGTTAAGCTCGCAACGAGCTGAGAAACGCTGTCCAGTTGATTTTTCGAATAAACTCACCCATAAAGCGACTGAAACCAAATCTTCCGTTGTTTTCGTCAAACTTTGGCCGCATAGAAATCTACTTTGAACGGCCAAAATCTTTTCGTTCTTTTTAGATTCAAATGTGCTAGTGGTCTACTGTAGACCACAGAAAACACGGCTTTGGTCTTCGGTTGCTCCTGAACACACATCCTGTTCAGGAGCAACCGAAGTTCAAAGATAGGAGAAATCCTACGTCGCATATTGAGATTGGACCAATCCCTTGTTGGAAAAATGAAAATCTAGTGATTTTTGTCCATTTCTCAAAGCCATTTTACACGTTTTATAAAGACCATCGTTCCCACAATGGAATAGTAGAATACTGTCTTCTGTAGCAGGCTACTAGTTGGGTAATTATTAACTGAATCTTAGGTTCCCGCGCGTTTGCGCTTATCTGAAATCGCGCCTATGTTATTCGAACTCGGCACTATTTAGTACCACAACGACACTTGATGCGTAACAAATACAAATCTGCTGAAACCATAGAGGATTTCTAAGTTTCGATGAATCACGTCAACGAAAAGCCTTAAGGACATGCCACTGGGGATCTCGGAGGGGTAGTAAATCAATTAACGGAGCGGAGGAAGCAAAAGCTTCATAACTAGGTCACTATGCAATCGTTTTAGATGATGTTTAGACCGCTAGATAGAAAATGAGACGGTGCTTTTAATGGTGCTAATTAGACTTTAAACAAATAACTTTGGAAAGAGTTATGGCAAAGCGTCTTTTTTGCAATGAATTTGAGCGGTATTGTATCTTCGAGCTTGCGAAACGTCTTTGGTGCATTTCTGACAATGAGCCTTCTTTCCGCCTAACAGGCATCAAACTCGCAGATTTTTTGAGACACCAGCATGTTGCATCTTATTAAATGTGTATTCCATAACAGCAAAAAGAAATTGAGTTTTTTTGTTTTTTTTTAAGGTGGGAGTTTGTATTCGTAGTTACATGTGGTAACGAGTTTTGTAATCTAGCAAGAACAGATCACGTTGAAGGCCAGGATTTTTCATCTGGTCTGCAGGGTCTTCTCTGACACCTTTATTGAACAACTCATCTTTCATATTCGATATTGTAACATATAATGCGATCACGACACCCACCTCTGCAAACTCGTGCGGCGAGGGCGTTTTCTGAATTCACCATGTCCTCAGATCAAATTTACTGAGCAAAGAGAGCTTTTTAACACAAAGAAGAACTGATGTCAAATTGTAAAGGAGAGTCCGTTAGTCAAACTTGTAGAGTCAAATTTGACAGTAGAGAAACGAGAAAAGATATACAATGGAGACGCAATGTTAAACGTTTCGTTAAATTTCCACATTCAGCACGAGCCCAGGATTCGCAACATAACTGCTCAGACTAAATGTCCTCCAAGAAGCGAAGTTTGTGACCACAAGACCCAAACAGTTGCTCCTTCTCGCCGCACCTGACCCAAAAGTGCTCCTTTCAGCCGTACCTCGATCAAACCTTCTACGCCATTGCTTTCATCTTCTGATCGGGACAAACCTATAATTTTCGTCTTTTGTTTTTTAATGTTGATTTTCTTATGTAAACGAATTTAACGTTACCCCTGCATAGCGTTACCCCTGTTTGTGTGCAGGAAGCCGTGAAGTCCCCGGCTATAGTTATGTGTGAGAGGTTGTCGCCGTAATGCCTTTTTTGAATTCGCTGATGTCCTATTCATTCCTTTAATGTCCATTCATCAATTTTTCAACAGCATTAAAGGTACAATATGATGTGTGTGTGATCACAATAAAACAGGTTTGCAGTGCCATGTGTTATAATTACGTCATGAATCTCTGTGAAACTATATAAGTTAATTTTTAAGGCTCAAGGTAAGTCTACTCATCTGTTCAATTAGTACCTGCACTTCTTAGGATACCCTTCTTTTTTGCAGGAGTAGTGTGTTTAAGTTTTTGACCTTAAAAGAAGCACAAATCAACCGATACCGCCACTTTTTGGAGAAATTATAACATGTGTTCAAGCGAAAAACAATCAGTCAATCAGTCAAGTGTAAAATGCAAGAATTCAGACAAGTGCATGGCGCATTCCATTCCGCCCATATGTCGCAAAATTCGGTTTTTGGCGGCGAATTCTGCAGTAAGTATAATTTTGACTAACTGCTGTGTCTTCGCCATGGAAAACCAAGAAAATACAGATTTTGGATGGGTCTAGGATTAACAAATGAAGATAGGTCTGCTAGGCTCTGTGAAAGGCAGGCTTCATGTGGTGCATGGAAAAGTGTACTGAAATCAGTGTTAGAAGAGCTTTGTAGGCATCAAGTTGCCTTATTGAAAGTTTGCATACACATCCCTACATACGCGAACTACTTATAATTACTATAATTTTAGAAATAGCATGCCCAATACGGTAAAAAGACAATACCCTTGCTCTCGTAAGTGATCTTCTTACGTTTTTTAGTGTGCTAAATAAGTTTCCATACATAGCGCACGCATGTTTTTCTTTTCTCTTTCAGAAGAGTAAAGAAGAAGTAAAGAATAAAAGACTCAATTGCCAGAAGGCCAATAATTGATATTTCTATAAAAATGTTGCAT
The DNA here is from genome assembly GCA_947396885.1 of Heligmosomoides polygyrus polygyrus. NCBI lineage: Eukaryota > Metazoa > Nematoda > Chromadorea > Rhabditida > Heligmosomidae > Heligmosomoides > Heligmosomoides polygyrus. Next base: position 76,246,946 of record OX377204.1, on the reverse strand, counting down.
TATTTTTGTGAAGTTTTGTGAACTTGTGAAGTTTTGGTTGCGAAATTAAGTATGAAGTTCTTCTTCTTCTACAACGTTTGTCCCGCTTTCTTGCGGGGTCCGCTTTCCTGGAATACTGGCGCCACTTTTTCCGATCAAATGCCTGATCAGGGTGTAACCTAGCTATCTTCAAATCTTGATGCAGCGTATCAAGCCAGCGCTGCTTTGGACTCCCTCGTGGCCGCTTTCCGGGCACCTCAAAGTTAAGGCCAGTCTTTGGGACAGTGCCACCGCTTGCGCGAAGAACATGACCGTACCATCTCAAACGAGCTTCACGCACTTTCTCAACTATCGGGGTGACACCAACTTTTTGCCGAATGGAGTCGCTGCGCACACAGTCCAAACGCGTAACTCCGGCCGTCCACCGCAGATCTTCGTTTCCATTACGCTGAGGCGCATTTCAGTTTCTTTGATAACAGGCCAGCACTCAGCTCCGTAAATAGCTACAGGTTGAACGCTGCTCTGCTCTGTAGAGCTTCGATTTAAGCCGCTCTGGTATCTTATTGTCGCAGATCACTCACGTCAGAGAGCGCCACTTGGACCACGCTGCACTCACGCTTGAATTGGCTTAAACGAGTAGACCGCCATCGGACGCGATTGCTGATCTCAAGTACTTGAGTACCGAAGTAGGTACCAGTTTAGTGCCGTTTAGCTTAATTGAGCCGCACTAGTCTTCGTCAGTCGTCAAATACACGGTTTTTCTGACATTAAGTGTGAATCTCTCCAAGCGGTCACACCAAGCTTGTATCTGCCGCTGGAGTTCAATCTTATCTTCGCAAGTGAGCATTACATCGTCAGCATAAAGCAACGTCCAAGGGGCTGGCCGCTGAAGACCTTGGCATCCATAACGTCGATGAAAAGCAGTGGGAGAGCGCGGAACCTTGATGTACTCGAGAGAGATGGGAAACTCCATCGAGGTACGTGCTGGCGCTTGGACTCTACTCCTCGGACAAGGGTTGAGTAGCCGCACCCGCTCAATGAGCTCTTCGGGAACAGTATGCTGTCTTAAAGTATACCATAGAGCGCAAGATGGCCTTCTCCAAGTCGAGGAAGGCAAGATGCACTGGCTTCTGTTTCTCGCGGTGCTTTTCTATAAGTAGACGAACGGCGGTGACGTGACGTCGTCCAGCTTCCTACTAACCAGTGTGGCTTTGTACTTGGGTATGGCATCAACGGTGCCACAGCCAGCCACGAAGCCGCACTGATTGCTGGAAAGCTGGACGACGTCACGAATGCGTCCAACAACAATTCGCTCAAAGATGTTCATGCTATGCGAAAGCAAACGAATCGGACGCTAGCTTGTGCAGTCTGCTGGACTGCACTTCTTCTTCCAAATCAAAATCGTTGCTTGCCATCTTTCGCAGTACCAACTTAACCATTGAGGTTACCTGCGATAAAAACAGCGTCTTCTGACGGTTAATCTGCTGTCTTTTTATCAAACAGGGTCCAAAACTCATCCTTGACTCTCTCAGAGCAGGCTGACTGCGGTGCGCATGCAGAGAAGAATTGATACATGCACTATTCAGCGGCGACTACGACCTTCATCAAACGGTCATTAAAACGTTCTACGCTTATAATCACGTTTCGAGAACGTTCGGAGACGACACCATCAACTCCGCGGTGGTCCTGGGACTGCCGCACAGAATGGCCTTGAAGTCTCGGCCTATGTCCCTCTACTTACAGCAGGACCATCTGGTCTTCTGTAATGCACATAAGTCGACTCACCTTCGCTCCAATGCTTCTGTCAACTCGCACGAACGACCCTTCCGACACGGCCCCACATTCAGCGTAGCTATTAGCTCAGTTGCCCCCCTCCCTGATTCCGCCCTCGCATCAGGGATCCTCCCATATTTTTCACACTTGCCGGGCTTTGAGAGTGGTCGGCTCTCGCGGACGCCGTAGCATTATCTCGATACTCACATAACGTCATCAACCATGTGTGGGACATGGAATCTCCATAGGCCGGCCTGTCACAAGGCCTGTCGCCTGTAGTCGAGCGTGCGTGTTCAGCTTAGCTTGCGAAAGCGAACAATTTCCAGTGATACCACGTGGCGTCGCCACCAAGGTGTTGCAAAAGCTTTATTTTTTTAATGTGAAGAAGGATTTGCTACATCGAAAAACTTTACCGCTGATAATGCACAATTTACAGCGAGCTCTGTGAGTTTATTCCTGGATTTGCAGTTGTGTTGATACAAAGTGCAACGACTTTTTTCTAGAATTGACATAAGACATATAACATGATGTATTAAATTTTATGGAAAACGAGTGAATTCTGTGGCCACTGTGACACAAGAACGCGATTATTTCAAGGCATTTGTTCTTTAGTCTGTATTGGGCTAAAAGGTATATTGCTACTGCAAGCGAACCAACTACACCTACTACCACCTATCTGAGTCAAGAGCACTAGTGAAAAGCGTGGCGGTACCCGTTCTAATGAAAAATCTTTATGTTCCTGCTACCATGATCTAAACCTTAACTAGATCATCTGTCAGATTTCGACAGCTCTCTGTATAGGTTAAAGTCAGAGGACTAGCGGTGGCTGTCGAGATCACCTGCTTTTCTGTCAATGTCTGATCGTGAGATCTAACACGTTCGCTTTGAATCAAGTTCATCTCTAAGACAGGTGATATGATGCCTTCATTATCAACTCGCAAGATCAGCAGCTGGGAAGAGATCATTCGCTACCTCGGTAACCTTCACTCGGTATTCCTAATTTACGTAAGTGCTTGAATGAAGGGATGTTGCTTGCCCTATACACTGCTGATATTGAATGAGATACTTGGGTGCGACTATGTGGTGCGTTGAACGATAATCGTTTCTATGCCTCTTTGATGACTTTTTTGCAGCCACCCTTGGAAAAAGATGTCACATATGCGATCACAGAGTATCCCCTCAAAGGATACCAAACGAAAAGCAAGATGCGTGCTTGGAATTGGATTAGAATCAAACTTGCATACGATTCGTCAATCAACCAGTAAGTTTTGAGATTTCGGATGAGGCAATAGAATTTCGGGCGCAATTCTACTATGAGGGGGCCAGCCCACATTTGAACGAGTTTTTACTCGACCTAGGCTCCTCTCGCTGCAACTTGCATTACACGTATGGACGCGTCAATTTGCGTATAATATGAGAATTCCACGTCACCATATCCGACTGCTACGCGTAAGCCGATCGAAGCCCATGGGCGCCCCCCCCCGTGGTATCATTGCGCCGACTTTCGTTCGCTTAGACGTCTTGTAGATGAAACCATTCAGCTACTGAACCCAAACCAGCTTAGCAAGCATGGGTAACGATTAGACCTAACCACGCACTGCAGTGACAATGTGCCTGCGTCTGCTACAGTATCGGAGCCGCCGTCATTGCAACTCGTTTTGTCGCCCAGGGGGAGTTCGTAGCTGGGTTCTGCGCTGGAAGAGAACCAGGCTAGGAAAGGAACTCCAGAATGTGCATGATCAAAGCTGCTCGTGTGTCAACCGATTTCGTCGCCCAAGAGGACTCCGCAGCTGGCTCCATGCAGGCTAGAGAAGGGACTCCAGGATGTTATGCGAAAAAGCTGTGATGCAGAACAGCCGAACCCCCGACCTCTCTCGCGCGAAGCAGCGCACTATCCTACAGTGAAGGAACGGACGTCGCCACCATATTGCTGACTATGAACACTTGTGAGAACTATGAACACGCATGAAAAACGTCTACATGCATCCAATTCATCGTCGCACAGGTGCTGGTTCGACTACGAACGAGGAAACAGAGGGGTAGATCTGATCGCAGACGCGGTCGGCATCCTACTCCTCCCCATTTTTCATAAGGGACCAGAACTATACGCGGGTCGCGGTATAACCGGAGTATAGTTGTGCCCGAATGAATATTCGAGCATTTGAATTCGAATATTCGTATTCGAACGTTCGAAAAAACGTGATTTTCGAATTATTCGAATTCGAATGCTCGATTTCGAATGTATTCGAATTCGAGTGTTCGAAACATTCGCATTCGAACGTTCGATTGCTACCAAGTCTGCGATCCAACAAAATAACCTGTCCTTCCTGCTTCATGCATCCCACAAGCAAATAATTTACGCTCCAATCAGAAAAGTGTGCGCCCTCATCGGGCACCCAGGGACCGTATATTCTTCGAGCGCAAGACCAGGCTAGGGAAGGAACTCCAGATTGTGTGTCATCCTAGCTGCGAGTGTGGAAACTACCTTCTTCGATCAGGGAAGTCCGCAGCTGGGTTCTGTGCTTGAAGAGCGCTTACAGGTGGAAAATGTGCAGGAAACGCCCGCGAATTAAGTAGACGTCAAAGACCTCTCAAATCTCAACAACTCAGTTGAAATGCAAAAATCCCGCAACACAGGGGATCTGAACCCCCGACCTTCCTCGCATGAAGCAACGCCACTTTTCACTGCCGCTCAACCCGCTTGACGGCAGTGCCATAACGGGCGTACAAGGCATCCATCGAATGCCCACATGGAAATCGCGTTTAAAAACACCCCCACCTGTGCAATGAATTGGTCAGGTGTCGCGGCGGAGCGCGCTTGCGCAATGCACAGTACAGCATTGCTAACAGAGTGGACTCTACGCGCCTTTGCCTATCCCCTTTTCATAATTGTTCCTAGTCATACTTCTTGTAATAAAGTTTGCGGTACAATCCTAGTTGGAGGGAACCTACTCTGTTTTTCCTCCCCATTATGCTTACCTTCCCCTTCCCTCCGATCGTTGAAGTTTATCGAAACATTAGAATGCGTTACATTATGACGCCGCCGCTGGGCGAAACCAACCTGATAACACATCTGGAATTATAAGCGGTAAGGGTTGTGCATTAATCTCTGTCTTAGCGGCCGTTAATTTTAAATAAACGTTAGAGGGGTGGCGAGAGGCGAGATGTGTTATTCCTTCAATGTTTCGTACAGGAGTGGCGGCAATATATACAGTATAAAAGAAACCAAAGTAAAAGGAGGGGAAATGAGGAGCTGCGATTTATGGGAAAGATCTGATGTGGCCCAGTTGAAGCATCACGTTTTACTGTCTATCCTCAGAGAAATACAGAATTCTTTCATTCTCTACGCTGAAAACAGCGCCCCAAGCTCCTGATACTGCCACTTGAGCGGTGGAGAGTTTGGAAGATACAGGCAAATATCAGTTGCAATCACGTTCGGAAGTCTATTTGTTTAAAATTTGAATTTTATAACGTTTATTACGGGTTCGAACGAACTGTTTGCTGCAATGTTACAATGTTAGCCAAACCAACAAAAAAAAACATGGGTTGGACGATACAATTTATCCCAGTGTGGGTGATATTGTCCATATACAGAGTGTTCCAAAATAACGGATGAAGATTTGACGGTCTCCCAAACGATATATTGATCTGCGGCAATAACGCCCTTTTTTGTGCATATCCTTCTGTCCGCGTTATATTTTTTAAGTTCTGTTTTGTCCCACTCACAGTTTTTCTCAAGATATCAAAGCATAGCACTGCCATTTTGGAGCTTCATCCTTAAGGAAAGCACCAATGCGACATCGTTAACCTGCTCTGTCAACTGTCTCCTCAGAAACTCGTCGGTGCAAGGAGTTTGGCTAAGAAGGCTAGAAGCGTCGGTAATTGTCCAGGACAAGGAAGAGATCGCAGTATCAATACACGCAGATCCAGAAAGTCATCGAGAAGCGAAGAACCCAAATCAAAGGGTCTTCTGGGAAAAATCGCTCTTAATATCGGTGGTGTCAGTCTCACATCAGTGCATCGAATAGCCAGAAAAGAACATACAAAACCCACATACACATGCACATAAACCCTACAAGCTCCATAAAGTCCAGCTCCGGATGGATAAGAATAGGCGCGAACGGCTCTATTGATGCCTACAGCTCAGACCGCAGGTTGCGGGTGGGAACGAACACTTTTCATGGACGAGAAGCTGTTCACCATGGAGTAGGCTTACAACCACCAAAACGGCGGGATCTGGTCTGGAGAGACTCCAGCCACCTCTGCAATCGCGGAACACCGTCATAATCCGCAGGCGCTCATAGTTTGAGGAGGAATATACAACAACGGAAAGATTTCTGGTTTTTATGGACGAGAGAGTAAAAATACACCAAGATGTGTACCGACGGAGATCTTTGAGGCCGCGGCACTTCTCTAGTCCCAGCGGCACTTCAGCAATGCCCAGTGAACGTTTCAATAAGACTTAACTCCTGCACACATGCAAAAAGCACGCAAGCATGGTAGAAGGCCGATTTTGAGCACTTCGCTATGCCTGGGAATGGCCACAGCACTCCTCGAATCTGAATCCAAGGACTACAGTGCGTGGTCCATTTTGAAGGCCAGGGTCTGTGCCAGGCGCCACCACAGCCTGGAGGCCCAGAAGGAATCCCTGCGTCGGGAATGGGAGCGACTGCCTCCAGACGACCTGCAGCCCATCGCCAAAAGCTTCTCCAAGCGATTCGACTTCTGTATTCGCCCCAATGGGAGCCAATTCGAATCCGTCGAGTATAGCGCTGCCCTCTATGTTGTTGTTATTTATGTATTGTTTTGTAAAGTTCTCAGTTGTTCCGTAGATATAATTTAAAAGCCTTTATCACGTTATTTTGGAACATCCTGTATTAGCGAAAAAGTCGGACACCAAGCGAGGTGGGCAAGGGCGAAGCCCACGTACGTGTGGGTCGGGACACTTGTCATCATTACACAGAGTGTCTCAAAAAATGAATACAATGTCTGAAAGGTGATTACTCCGCTCACAATAAAGGTATTGGAGGTTGAGGGCAAATATGAAAGCTTAAAAATAGAAATTTTCTGACCGGTGTGGATTGCGCCATGCGCTCGTCTGAATTCTTCCATTCTACACTCAATTGATTTAGTTTTACTCAACCACTTGTTGTAATTTTTTCTTGGAGGAGCCGTGTTGATTTATTTGTGTATTTTTGAAGTTTTAAATTTAAAGGCACAGTACGACTTGCGAAAATGGAGGGTATCCTAGAAAAAGTAAGTATAGTTTTTTCAAAATATTTTAAATGCTCAAACATTGCTGATAGTGAAACACTTAGCGCTGTTTGAGACTCACACGGAAACACAGACTAGCGGAATCTCTGTGACATGCAAATGGTCAGAACCTTACATTTCAAACTCAATTGAAAGTTCATGGGCTGAATGCTTGTTGCATCCTTGTTACCACTTAGCCACGTTAATCTGTTCTTTTAACATTTAGAACCTGACAATCACGTGAGAGACACATGACATGCGAGTTTATTGATTGCACAATTTGGCGTTTCGCATCGCTCCAATAACGCTTTCTACATAGCTGACCCCATAAAACGAGTCACGCCCGGCTTTTGGTTTCATTCGAAGAGAAGAATTTTATTCTGAAGTGATACTGGAAAATCGAAAACATCGTCGAAGTGGAGAGGCGATTCAGCGACTACTCCAAAGCACCACCCACTCGTGTGACCCATACACAATCAATCGAGTCTGAAATGCAAGGTTTCAGGCGGGGGCATCGCGCAATCTTATTTTCCTATGCTTTCATATGAGCCCTTAACTTCTTCACTGCCTTTACCGTTAGCAACATTCGAACGTTCGAATTCGCATGCTCGAAAAAACTCGATTTCCGAATGTATTCGAATTCGAATGCTCGAAAAAACGCGATTTTCGTATATATTCGAGTTTGAGTGCTCGAAAAATTGCGATTTTCGAATGTATTCGAATTCGAGTCCTCGAAAATCGTCGCTATTCGAATATATTCGGTAATTCGAAATTTTTGGGAAAGCACAACTATAAACCGGAGTCATTTTGAACGCAGAGTTCCTCGCAAAACCGCGCTATAACGGAAGCAGCGATGTAACTGACGCGTCGTGAGTGGAATTTACTTGTAAAGGGCGTGTAAAGGACGTAGACGTTGGCGCAAAGGTGAGCTGTTCGGCACCAGAGAAAATCTACGTTAAATCGAGAGTCTCGCTTTACCCGGAGGGGCTATATCAGGGAGGGGATTGTATGTGGTCGATTCGTTTGACTATTTCAACACTGTATGTGCTCCCGTATCAGTATTTTGCATGGTATGGGCATCTCAAAAGAAACCTCGTTGTTTTAAAGTCCTTCAATCAAGCATGATCCAAGGGATTCCTTCTGGGTTCCACGACCATGCCTCTCGCCAACATCCATCAGTGTAGTTCTAGGCCCTCCATTAACGTGTAAGGGAAAAAGCGTTGAGGGCATCGCAAGTTTGCGACAGAATTTATTATGAAGATTAGAATGACATTATGCCACAGGAAACAAATACTAATATATATATCCTATATATATATATATATATATATATATAAAAGACTAAGCGGTGAGACCGGAAAAGGGTTGATGAATAAAAGGGGGACCAGTAATGGGGATCGGTGAAGGATAGCGAGACCAGTGAAGAGGGACCAATAAAGGGAGGTCCAGTGAAGGTGGGAGTAGTAATAGGGAAAGACGAAAAAGGGGGGGGGGCAGTGAAGGGTGAACCGAAAACGGGCTGAGAATAAGGGTGAAGAGGGGCCAGTAATGGGGGACCAGTGATGGTGGGACCGATGAAAGAGGAGGGGGGGGGGTCTAGTGAAGGGGGACCGGAAAAGGGTTGACCAATGAACGGGAGAGCAGTGGAGGTGGGACCAGTAATGGGGAGCGGTGAAGGACCAGTTTTTAACCCTAATGAATGGAAGAAGGCCTAATGAGGACAAGAAGACGATCGGGGTGTTCTATTCTCCGGGTTCGTGGGCGAGGCGCCCAACCAGACGCTTGGCGGCCAGTAGGCCGCTGAACGTCTGGTACTAATATACATGGTGCGCCAAAATTATGGCGACAGCACATGCGCAAACAATTTGACCTTGTATTCGGAGCGTCTGCTTTTTTTTTCGTGCTCTTATTGTTTTCATTGAGTGAATTAGTTGATGCTTATCTCAGTCGAACATAACAATAAGTCGTTTTTCAAGATAGTAAAACGTTCGTGCCAACGTTCTTAAATCATTGAGCTTTACCGTCAAGGCTTCTCGGCAGGCTACATTCACCACCGTCTTGGAGTTCATCAAAGTATAATGAATAGGTCCATCAGACGCTAAGAAGACCTGGGAACCGAGGATGATAGATCCGGACGGGAAAGACACGTATCTGTGACAACTACGGACAACATTAGGAAGGTAAGTGAACGGGTTCGCATGGAGCCGGCGCGCTCGGCCCGCCGCTTGTCGGGAAAAATGGAGATCATGGAGACGTCGTTGAGAAGAATCTTCCGTAAACTGGGACTTGAGTCCTACAAGAAGACCCACGTGCACCCTCCTGGACCTTCCAAGAAGAAGGAGTTCCAGCTCACAGAGCAAGAATGCTGCAAGACTGGTGCAAAGGCAACTTTCCGCACTTCATCAGCTTCCAGGTGTGGCCAGCTAACTCTCCGGATTTGAATCCGAGGGATTACACGGTCTGGCCATCTCTGGAAGCCAACGCCTGCGGGAAACCTCACCGCCCCGTGGATCCTTTGAAGGAAGGCGTGGGATGAGCTCAACGCGCCTTACTTGCGTGCCGACGTCGATCCTTCCCGAAGCGCCTCAAAGTCTGTATCGACGCCGATGGAGATATCTTCGAATCTCAATGTTGCAAATAGTTTACAATAGACTAATAAACATTATCGCATCGTTGGTTTCTCGAAAGCACCGCATTTTCTCTCTCGCCGAACTGAATACCTTGTCGCCATAATTTTGACGCACCTTGTATAATGACAACCAGTCTTCAGCTTCACCAGCTCTCGTCACAATTCCTCGCTCCACTATTTTTTCACCCGCCCGTCAAAAAGGTTCCTTTGCGAAACCATTGAATGTGATGGGAAAACCTGTTTACTGTGGAAAATTTGAGGTTCTTACTGAGAAATACCAGTGACATAGTGAAGAAATTATGCCTTATGGTCAAAATGATGTTGGTTTGGTAATCAGAACGATGTCCAACTGCTTTCCGGTGTTACGTGTGGGCGCCGTTTAGGGGTTAGGTGTGATCGGCTTGCCAAGAGAAGGGTGGTGTTGCGCTACCGATACTAAAGTTTCTTTTAGCAAAGTGTCTTCGGAATCAGTGAAGAATTGCTATGAGGTAATGGTATGTTATGTAAAAATAGAGTCGCATTTGGTTCGTATCAGAAGCGGTAATAGATCTTCTAAAATTATTCTTTCGGATTACGACAATTGTTGTGATCGACTATTCATTTACTGGTTTGACAACAATATTTGTTGGGCATTTCGATCGCTCAGCGTTGATTCCCCGGACTAATAATAATGCATCCGAAGCCTTCGTCTGAATTTTAGTACCCACGCCTTTCAACAGGTTTTGTCGAAAAATTCGGGGTTTGAATGTTGTCCTATGCATTGGTAAAGTCTTGGGAATTATGAACGAGTTGACCTGCCTCTTGGCAGGGGTAGTCACGCTGCAGCATTTCGTTTATAGGTCATCCTAAAAAATGAGAAATTTAGATGGATTTGTGGTTTCAAAGATGCAGAGAATCGCCAATTGGAAGGTATCTATTGACCATCGATTGGTTAGGTTTTGTGAATACTGAAAGAACAGTTGATCAATTGTGCTAAACGTTGGCTGCCATCCTTCACCACGAGGTTCGATCGTACAAACTCACTCGGATACCGTCTTGTGATGGGAACAATCTGTCCAGCTACCTCAGAACATTGGATCGTTGTCATTCCCACTTGATAAAATAGCAGGTACGACAGACGTCCTTGAGGGGCTTGAAGATTGCGATTTTCTCTAAACTAAACAAAGCTCTTCATCACCATAACGTTTATATAAGGAAAAAGTTACCTAATCTAAGTGTCTGTTTTTCCCAGATTCATAAATTCCTTAACGAAGAGAGAGATAGGAATTTCTAGGCAATTAAGGAAAGGTAGTGATGGGGTGATTAAGGCCTACAAGTATAATGCCGGCTTATTAGGTGAAGTGTTCCAAAAGGGTTGCAATAAGAAGACAACTCTCGATGTGACTTCCCTGAAAATGACTGCAGCGGACTGCCACATTTTGGTACGATGAAGCCCATACATTTATTTTATAAAAATTACTGGGACAAAATTATTGAAATCTCTTTCAAATGGCAACTTTTTTCTGTGCCTGGACTGTATTCCTTTGAGTTTCGTTAAAAGCGAAATCCGTGAAACAGTTTATCCTTTAAAGCTCACATGTTACACTACAGCAGAAGTTCCATTCAAGTGGATGCATGCGTTTGTCAAACTTATTTTAAGAATGCTGCACTCAGTGGTCCAAGAACTTCTGATCAGTTAGCACATCTTTAAATATTGCAGGAACTTTTGAAATTTTTAAACTAACACCTTTTCGAAAAATCAGTATAGGCACTTTCGGTCAAAATTGCCCATCTCATATCCGTGAATGACCTCTCAAATATTTTCAGTAAGGAGTCGTACCGTAGTGGATTTTGATTTGCTCTCGAAAAAATCGACGGCAAAGGTGGAAGTTAAAGGATTATGCACCATGATCATGAAGTCGAGTAGACAATTTTCACTGAATGACACTTCAAGCTAGGGTTGAGGACCAATAAAGTTTTCCAATCCACAGAACAACGGCTGTACCTCTAATGCCACGCCCCCCAGCAGGAGGCAGGTGTACCTCCTTTCGCGCTGCCTCCGTTTTCTGCGTACCGGGAAACATTGTTTTGCGTCTCACTGGTTTCGTGAGGCAGCCGTTAGACTCTCAGTGAAGCCTAAGGGGTTGCAGATGGGCGAGCAAGGGGGATGAGAGGAAGATCGCATGTCCACCGCCAAGGGGCGTAACCAATTTTTGTACCTCCTGATCGTCCTCCATGCGTTAAACACTGCACAAGATGTTCATGACCAAATGAGCTGAAATTATAATCGTCTTCTTCTCATCTGGTAGCTCGAATATTTTAATTGAACCAAATTTGGCATAAATGACGTCAGTAGTAAAGAGATGAGGAGATATTGTGGACCTGTTGTACACCGAATTATGTATTTGACGAGTTGTCTCGTTCACAGGGTTTTCAAAGTTATCTTGATAGTAAGGCGGTGGGCATGACTTTAAAGCAATGTTTCTTGGCATAGGTAAGAATATCAGCATGAATTGAGAGAACATGTTACGTAATCAAAAAACGTTACCTTTTCCACAAGCATTAATTGAAAGTCATCGGCCGAAGCGATATGAAATTAGAAAACGGTGGTGTTTGAAGTCTTACATTGTTATAACCGAGCTACATGGCCGCAATGTAAATGTAAATCTCTTAACTTCTGTCAGTCACATGACAAGGATGGTGCTATAAAGGGAGCTACTTCTTCATCGCCTTTTCACAGTGACTGAATTTGTGGAGTATCATATTATTGACACGCACTCAGCGCTTTTGTATTGTTAGCATACACTGAACAAATGTGGAAAGAGGAGAGCACAGCCATTCTTCTCTATGAAAAGGAAAAATTTCTATCAAAATTTCTTTCAATGAAAAGGTAATCCACAGTCCCCGCTATTGCCTCTACTTATTGTTTGCGTTGCAGATTGACGGAGGATAAAAAAACAACATTGAAAAGGCTCATCTTAACAGCAAGAAATTATTTTCAAAAAACGTTAAAAGTGCAGTCTCTGTATACTCTTCAGTTAAAACCGTAAGTAACCATTTCATTCTTGCATTTTGCATTTTGGAGAAAGTAATATTACTAGTTCTTGTAGTATAGTTGACTGATGCTTCACGTAAACAGAACTGAACTATCACTGTTAGTTTTTATTTTAGTTTCGCAACCCGTGTGGGTTGTTTTACTTTTTTGTTGTAAAAATGAGCCTAAGGACACCTCCGCAGGTAAGGGAACAAAGAATTTCAAATGCAATATCGCCATGGAGCGTCGATTTGAAGGAAAACGTGCGGGGTAAGAGTCGGTTAGAGTGGTTCAATAGTCCTGACTCAGCGTAAGATTTCCGGCCTTGCGCCTATATTTATTTCACATACATGCGCTGCTCCTAATAACAGGAGCAAAGGAGTAAATCACTCTATACCCTCGTCCCGCTGATGATCGAATAACTCCTGTAGGCGCCAGCAGCGCCTTGATTGATCCCTAGCGCGGGTCAGGGGACTGGAAACCCTAGGGACATAAAGAGCGCTATATTGTTCGTTGAGGGCTTTCACAAATAAGTCCAACCAACGCGTTGGTGGAGGTCCTAATGCTCTCGTGACGTCCCGCGGAATACTGTCGCTGACGACTCTTGTCCACCTGCTGTCTGCGAAACGCATTACGCTACGACTCAGCTAATTTTCGACGACTTTGCCCATGCGATGAGCTCGGGATTCCTGAGACCTTCTGTCGTGCCCCGGGTGAGTCCGCTGCACCGGTTGTAGAACTCATGCGGCCCTCAACCCGAGGCCACGTGTGAGGCACAACCGGAGTCGAGGTCTTACCCATGCGCGCTAGATCTTATATTACCTGCCACGTTAGGGTTAGGCTCTTGTTGCCCCGACTTAGCACACCTCATACCAATGTGGATGTTATTTAGGACCTTTCCTGCGGACTGCTGGCTCCCCGGCGACCCTCGTACATCTTCACATCGCTCGCGTGATACAATTGAACCAGCCGACCTTCTGCAGTATTTACCACTGCGCTCAGAATAAACCTTCTCGTGTCGAGTCACATGATAATGCGCATCAGACAATATACTTCATGGCAACCCAAATACATACACAATGCACATCAGTATGGAGCACAACTGCCTACGAGTTAAGGCTGAGCCCCGCCACGTCACCTACGGGTTAGCCCCAAGCGCAAGCCGCAGATCCTTCCTCGCTCCTACCCTGGAGCCTGCGCTCACGATGGCGCAGTCGGCCTATGCGGTTACCTCTGATGTCGTTCCCGCGCGTCCTGTCCTGGTCGTCCTGGACTCCCGCGCGGCTGGTCGAGTCGAAGTCCTGGTGGAGTGGGCACTGCGCTGACGATGAATTATCGGGATCAGGGCGCCTCCCAGCGTGTGTGTCCTTGGAGAGTCGTGTGGAGCGTGGCGAACGTCACGACACCTTCTCTGATTAGCAGAGGGTTAGAAAAGGCATCGTCATAACGATTGTTCGTTGTGCGACGCTGATCGTGTTCATCCTGCTTTTGCCTGACCTACGTTTTCGAAATCGTTCTAAAAGAGGTCGGGAAGAACAATGAAGTCGGAATGGGTGACGACGTAGCTGGACTACTATCTTCGCCTTATTCGCTACTACCTTAACGCTTTTCAACGCTTTTCTTCAAGACAGCTCCGGCATCATGTAGATCATGTGCGACGTGGAGTCTCTGGCCCAGGTACCAATAGTTGGAGATACTCATTCCTGCTGGTCGCTTACGGCTGTTATGATATGAGAAATGCTTTTATACCTCATGAGCCTCGCCTTCAGCTGATTCAACTGTATTCAAACGCTTCCACATAAAGCGCTGCCGTCCATCAATTTCCACTCCCATTCTCTTTCTTCTGTTCTTCCCAAGTGCTATATAAGATTGGAAGGTGGTGTCCAAGAGTATGGGTATGGCACCCTCTTGCCTAAGCCCTCTGATCCTGTCATGACCTAGGGATGTGGAATAACACATCGGAACTTGGAAGGAGGGACGGAGGACATGGCGTTCGTACTATAGAGGCAGGTGGCAGGATTAGAATTGTGGGTGACCTTCACCGTTTCCCTTTTCAGTTACCTGAACTTTTCGCCAAGGCCTCGGAGAGATGTCACTTCGATTTTGAGGTTGGCATAGCTCTGGTAGTTGTTGCGAATGCTGAGAACCGGCTGGGAAGCTTGAACCAAATCTCGCTCTCTTCTCTCCTTGAGATCCTCCTTTACTGACTCTCTGCATCGCTTCGCAAGCTGGGTAGGAACCTGGAGCTTCTGTCGCTCCACTCTGGTTGTCCATGGCTGTTCGAAGTCAGACGTCTCTTGGTAGTTTCCACCCTCCTGGTCTCTAAGTACTATCGTAGAGGTGACGCACGAAGCAGTACTCCTCATATTTCCTGATGTCCTCGGTGGCGGTGTCTTCCCGAAGGCTATCATAAAAAATGCAAGGATTTCAGTTGATGGTCGACTTAGGAAGGCTCTTCATGGTTTCGGTAGCATCCCCTGCCTGACGCGAAAAGTGGAACCTTGCGCGAGAGTATCTTGACTGACGTTTAGTTTAGTAAGGTTCGCGAAAGTCAAAATGAAAAGGTACACTGCACATCTCTGTGAGCGATAAGAATGAAAGTTCGTCGTTATGTCATAGTCTCTTGATCGTGCAATAACCGAACACCATTTACACAATGATTCCGTAAATCGGCGTGACAAGGATTTTCTATTGCAAACCTAACGATTCAGACTTGCTAGGATCACAATGAGAAAATCAGCACGCATTAACGATAGACTCCTAGGTAGACAAACGCATGATAATCCTTGTGTAACTCCAAATGTGTACATTGGGGAAACAGACAGAAAGATAGCCATTGGGCTCAAATAACTTCTGGCTGGTAAAGATCGTGTTAATTGAAAAACACCCTCAGGAAAGCACAGGACGATTGATCACGGAGGTAATCACTTTTGTGTTAGATGCACGGGTCTTTCCATAAAGGCAGAAATTGCGCCAAAAAGCGAAAGAGGTGTTCTGGATTTTCACAAGAAATCCCTTATGAACGACCGCCTTGAACGTTCTTCATTCAAAATGACTTTCTGCAATCTGTGCACAAACGTGAGACGTAGAATGGAGGGCGAAGTGCAGGGTCGTTGTCTTTCTATATATGGTGACTACTGCCGCAAGTCTTACTTCGTGCTCACTTGACTTACTAACGCAAAGTGACACGGTGACAAGGCACTGTTGGTGGATTGAATCGTGAATTCATCCGTCTCTTCAGAAGCTTTGGTCGACCATTTTATGGTTTCAAACTGCTGGAGTGGCTAAGGCGTTTGGTGGGGTAGAGTGCAACTCCAATCTCTCGGCGTGTTCATCTTTTGAAGTCACCTCGAAACGTTAGGCCATTGATAAAAAAGAACCGCCATAAAATTCTCATTCGGCACAATATTACCACTTGCAAAGGTTTTTATAGAATTGTTTTGGGAGTTACAACAGCTCTGAAGAGCCGATCAAACTTTGAGCACCTACATGAAAGAAACAAAACCTTTCAGAACTTGCTCGGGAAGTAACTTTATGATCATAAAAGGCAACGATAGCTACGGGTGTGAAAAGGAATGCGATAAACTGTGCGGCTCTATACGTCCACCCGGAAAGGCAATCTACTTTGCGGTATGCATGACAACTTTTTCATCGCTCTTTCCCAAGACAGTAGATATAAGTCTTTGATGAAAAATCACCCGCGAACCAATGCATGGTGAAGAATAAACTAGAGCGACGGTCGCCTACATGTGCATGTTTACTTTAGCGAAAACGTCTGCATCTGTCATGACTTATTGGTTATTAAATCAGTAAAATGTACTGCATTATTTATATTCAGAAATGCTCATGCGAAGGAGGCTCGTGCATAACTCAACGCCATTGGGGTGGTCCGTCCATGCTTTTTATCGATTTTTAATCAATTGTTAATCATTAATTTTTTGAATAATTTCTGACTTGCTTTCAAGGCATTGCATTTTCTGTAGAGGATTTTTTAATGTCAAAGAAAAATGTGATATAAAAGGGAGGTCGAACAACAACTGATATGCTTCAATTACTTAGGAAAGCTCATAAACACGGATTTTCTCCTCTTCGTATCATTTGAACAGAAGAAGTGTAAAGCAGACTCATTAGCATATGCTGCACATTGTTCGCTTGACAGAAAAACGAATAGGTGCGTGATCATCTGTAACCTTTATTTCATTTAGAACAATTTAGTAGTCCTTGAAAAATCAATTGAACGATAAACATAATATCCATGCTTTAGGAATGTTCCAATGAGAGCAAAACTTGTGTATAGGATCTTCACATCTCAATAAATGAAAAAGTTACCGAAAGTATTAGTAAGAAAAATACATGATTCCTAAGTAAACCAAATTTTTATTCAAGGGAGGCTTTCAAAAAGTGCTTTTACCACATTTTTGGTTGTTTATAACTAAGATAAAGGATGGCATTACTCAATCCCTGAGTCACGCAATCCACTTTTGCAGGATGCTGTGGAGTTGATTGAATGCGTATTTGGCCATACAATGACTTGCGGTGGCCAGCCGATGAACATGTCAGCAATTGATCCTCTCAACACAAGTGGTATCAATTCACCAACCCGAAGGGATGGAAGGCTCCATTGGCCAGGGCACGAAATCCAAACCAGAAACTTGGCATCGTGTGCATGCAACAGCCGCACCTCCTCCGACTACGCTACACGTGCCCCTTGGTTCTTTGTAATTTCAAGTGCTCCAACACGCCGAACGGCGTGCCTCGCACTTGTGCGCTTCGCGCGACCTTACACCATCACCAACCTACCATTTCTCTTGAATTCCGACGCTCGTTGCACGGCTTCCTATTGACCTCCTTGCTAATAGCTCCTTGCTGGTTCCCCTGTTGCCATCATACCTACAGGTCCTGCCTTTGTGGTCGCCCCCACCCCCCTTTTGGTGCCCCTTACTGACCTTCACCTCCTTCTAAGGGGTCCTCCCATGGTCATAGCGGATGTGCGCGGCACGCCTTCTCAACGTGGGCGCTCCGGAACGGATACGAAGAGGCGTAACTCAATTACATGGTGCTAGAGTTAGACAGATAGCAACTCCGATTGATCCGTACGATTGCGATAGTTTCAAATTCGCAGCAGCGATGTTTTGCCTATCATATAGTTTCAATACGCTAAATCATTCAAACGAACATGCAATAATGACGTCGGTGACATGCGTTCAGGATCCAGACGCTCAGAAAAGCGTACAGTTTTCGCTATGTCAAGCAGGAGGAAGCTGCTATTCCGCTGCAGCAGCATTCCGTTTTGAAGGCGTTGACCGTGGAGGATACGAGGAGGCATATCTCGCACGGACCAAGTTTTCCATTCAACATGGGATGTTGCTGAACTCCGAAAGCGGTCCCCCCTTCTGACCCACCCTCTTACCGGTCCCCTATACCGGTTACCCTTCCACTGAAGCACCTGTCCACTGGTCCCTCTTTACTGATCCCTTCTTCACTGGCTCCCTTTGATTTTGAATGCGTATTTGGCCATGCCATGAGACGATGAACAAGTCAGCGCTTTATCCTTCTCAGACAAGTCTGGTACCGATTCACCGACCCCGGAGGGATGGAAGACTTGGTTGGCCTGGGCGAGAAATCCGAACCAAGAACCTGATATCGGGTGCAGGCGACAGTCGGCGCCTCCTCCGACTGGGCTACACGCGCTCACGTACGGCTATACTAGAGCATTAACATTTGCTCATATTCGCCTAAGATTTCCTCGCTAATTTTCTTAGTTGGCGCCTTGCGAGAGACTCCCAAAAATGTCCCCATGTTGGAAGCATGCTGTTTTGCCAGAATTCGGGCTATTTTTGAGATGTGGATTTATTTTTCTCTTACTTCCAAGCTTTAAACAGCATTGCCAGACCGATGAATAACTGAACACCTTTGCTGTTTTTGGCGTAGCGGATAAGGCAGTTGTTCTACTAGTGGACCGTTCCTGCATGAGTGTTGTACAGTTGTTTTGCATTATTGTAAGCCTTCATGATGAAGCAGTGTAGGTGGTAAAGCAATGTAAAAGCGTCTGCTTTTTTCCAAGATTTTTTAATTCTCAAGAATTGTACGATTCGGAGCGAAGGAAAATGGGAACAACATTAATCTTTGTAGCACGCTTCAGTAATGTCACAATTCTAGAAATTTATATTAAAACATTGGCAAGAAATTTGTTTGCCTTCGACATTGGATAACCATACAAGTAACTCGTGGTTTGCTACCATCGTGTTACTGAACATATTAGACCTTTATAGGAGAACGACAAAATTCACTATATCGCTTTCGACTCCTTTTCAGTTGTTTACTCTGGTTGGTGCGGATGCAGGAGAGCGTTACCAAGTGTGAATGCACACAGTTTTACCTACGTGATCGTATGAAACAAGTCTTTCTAAGAGATTCTATAACGATGACGTCACCGAATTATTATTACCAAGATTCGTTAGTTTTCCAACACTTTTGCATTGCTCGCCTTCGCCTTGATTGGTACGATTTTGGGAAAATTCCACGACCGACGCTTCTGCATTGCTTTAACTTGAAGACTACAATAACGGAATACAGGATCATAACGAGCGACCTCCCGCTCGTTAGGCACTCGCCCTGCCCACTAGTTTTTTCACGACCGCTTTACCGATATCGTGTACTAGGGCTGTGTTGACTCAGGGCAGATACTACCGACGTATGTAACTGAACGAACAAAAAACTAAAACTAAAAACAACGGCGGCAAGAAAATTTCTCAAAAACCAAACACAAGAAAACGATTTAAGAGTCACCAAGCAAATGACAAACACAGAAGGGTTGAAGTAGAAGAGACTGATGGCAGATGGCCCCGGGAACGTGCGGCTCGGCGCCAAAAAACACACATGAGCAGGCTCGGAGAACCCGGTTTCGTCAGTTACCTAAACGAAGCATCACCTAAAAGAGAAATTGCGATTGAGGCAGATATCATCCTTCGGCCAGCCTTCCTTCTCACCTAACGGCATCTTGTTAAAAGACAGGCAATCAAACTGTTATCAAACCGACACAGCGGTATTGTTAAAAGACAGGTGATCAAAGTGTAGTCTTTCTCCATCTTATGTCTTATGGTTAGGTTCACTCCTAAAAATCCAATTTTTCACCATATCCGCTTTTACTTCCTTCCTTCTCTTGATTCCGTGCTTCCTCTACATGGTCGCAATGTCAGGAGTACTGGCTAATTCAGCGGGTATCGGGGATTTGAATAGTCGCTCCGTTCACAATTCTCTGGATCTTTGGACTTCAAGCTTTTCTACGAAGACGCTTTTGTATGGCTGGCTATGGTGAAGAAATAGTAGGAAGCCATAAAACAAGGAGGAAATTTTATGGCCCTCAATGTGTTGATTTTACCATAATGTACGATTTTTTGAAAAGCACCTATTAAGAAAACCTAAGCGAAACGAAAAATATACTTGGAAAATGATCTTGAGCGCCTACTTCTCGTTCCCTCTATTCGTCATGTTAGTTGAGTCTATGGTGCAGGGAAGAAACAAGGACATGCTAGTGTTGTGCAGGGTCCGTCCCCGTGTTTCAGGACTGGGAGAACATTGGCGTTTTTACACTCGTCAACTCACTTTTTTACTTGCACAAACAAACTAAAATATTCACTTTCAAAAGCGCGGCTATAAGTAATTGAGTACCAGCTAGCGGTCCTGGCCAACTTTCTCATTTTCGAGAGCCCACTACACCGGGACAATTTCCGAAATGCAGTGGATGCCATAGAGTTACCCAAAATTGGTGGCGAATTCAAGCTTGGCACTTCTTATTACCTCCTCTTACTCATATATCAATTCAAATAAAAATAAATAAATCTTATTCAACGTTTCACGAACATCGCTGCTCCTACATAGTCCTTGTCTGATATTGGATTTGATTGTTTACGAGAAAGTGTTTAAGTTTCCATTTAAGAGTAGTACCATAAATCAACTAAAACTGACATTTTTACGTCAATATTTTTCGTAATTGGTTGCATGCTTCAATACATCAATCTATGTACTAAGGTCACACCTGAACAGGTTAAGTGTGAAACAAAAAGCATGCCTGAGGCAAATACTTGACCGAACGGCATGTCATGCTATCAGCGTGCAGCATACATGTCACGTTAACATCTCACACAGCAAATTCTTGATATTTTTTCATTTCAGACCAGTTGCCGGCTATGTAAACATTTGTCCTGAGTCTTTCTATGGGATTAAACATTACGACATGAAGAAGTGGATAGCAGTAATTAAACATGAGTTGCTTCATGCGCTTGTCTTCTCCGACACACTGTTTCGAAAATTCAACACAGTGGATCAAAGGTGTTATTGTTCTCCTATGTTGGAACAGTCCTGCAGCAAATTTTTTAAATATTTTCAATATTTAGCAAAACTGTTAAGTCTGTTTAGCGCCACTAGCTATAGCACGAACATTTTAGAATATTAAGCGCAGGTAAACTTGGAAAGAATTCCGGTCCTGAATTGATTTGGGTGCCTTAACGATTTCCGTGACTCACAACGAACGTCGCGACTAGGCATCGCTCAGTATATCCTTTGCTTTCGGTTAAGACTTCCTGGGGATCGTACTCACGGGACGTGAGATGTGGGTCTCGTCTACTATTCCCGGAAGGCCCAGTGGATTCCCCAAGAAAACCCCTACTGAAATCATCAAAGTCCTACCAAAAGGCAGTGCTGTGCTGTTAAGGAGGAGGTGGGCTCAGGCAACGAGTTCTTTGAGGACGGCACCACAATGAGTGCTAGCATATATCTACGTTGTCCAACTGCAAAAGTTGAGTGAGGCCATGCAGAAGAAACGATCAGGTCGAAGGAATGTTAACTTTCACCTCGAGATAGCGGAGTCGGAGTAGCTTGGGTGAGGGGGGGGGTACCACACCCACCGGACCAGGGTCAAGCGTGGGGTTCGATTTTTGCCGAAAACGACCCCCCCCCCCTCCCAGAGTGGGTCTGGTACGACCCCCCCCCTTGTGTAAACCACCGTTTTATTTCCTATCCGCATCGAATTGTTTAAATTTTTATGCGGTTTTTGTACCGTTTAATAGGTCCTTTTTCCAGGTGCAGCATCGACTGTGTCAGATTAGCTCAAGAAAGAGTGTTACTAAGTATCTGTTTAATTTAGTAATTTGTTAGAAAAAACGCTGATAAAGGTTTTGTGTATGTAATCTTTTGATAATAATATTTTGTTTGTTTACAGCTGAAAGTAAAGCACTTTTGAGAGCAGTTGTCAAATTAATCACAACGAGTTCAACTTTTCAGGCTTTCCGAGCATCTCGTGGACACGGCACATTTTTGTACGTAAAGAAGCAACATTTGCATTCGAAATTGTACTCTGTAAAATGCCGAGTGTTAATTTCTAAAGCTGACTTGAGTGCTTTGTCAACAAATTTTTTTAGTCACTCGGAAGCGATGACGGAACGGCAACCGTAGGATGGATTTTCCAGGAATGCCTACGAAGGCGTCGAGTTTCTCATTCGTTTCGCAAAGTTGTAAAAATTAATATAAAAATGTTCCAAATAAAGATTGTATTACTTGTTAAAAATAAAGATTTTCTGCACTCAGATTTAGAGTCAATGAGAAGTTTCCATTTTTCAGTTTTTTTTTTCAGGAAGTCATGAAATACTAACATGCCGTGTTCGCGCTCCAGGAGTCGAGGAAGAAGAGGCAGGAGCCGAAGCCGAAGCCGAAGCCGTTCCCGTTCGTGGTCCAGGAGACATTCGCGAAGAAGATCCAGGCGCTACGGCTCCGACGAGGAACATGCATCGAAGCGTAGAAGAAGGTCTCGTCGTGGCTCCCGCCGCGCCTCGCGACGGGGCTCGCGCCGCAGCCGCTCTCGAGGGGGACGTTCTCGCCGCTCCCGTTCTGGGCGCCGTAGGAGGGCATCTCGCCGTGGTGGCGGCGAGGAGGAAGAGGGCAAAAGGTCGAAGCGAAGTGGCCGAAGGAGGAGATCTCGCCGAGGGGGCAGGGCATCGACGAGGCGAAGTGGCCGAGTAAGGAAGGCAGCTCGCGATGTCGCTGTTGACGAGGAAGGCGCCAAAGCATCGAAGAAAAGTGGCCGAAGGAGGAAAGCTCGTAAACCTCGAGAACAGCCTGCACAGGAATAGCCCGCAGATCCTTCAAGTGTACTAACCCCGAAATCTCACCAATGAAGGTTTCTGCGCAAAAAAAAAGTCACGGACGCGACAGTTTTCTACCTGAACGAGCGACATCTACGTCCTGAATTGCCGTCTATAAAATTTGAAGTGTCAATTGCTAAGGAAAATTAAGTGCTTTTCCTACAAGATTTTTGGAAGCACTCTTCGAAGCGATGACCGAATGGCAACCGAGGATGGACTTGTCACGGAGCTAATTTTCTCTCTTCTGCTGGAAACAGCATCAGAAAGTGAAGTTGTAACCAATAAAGGTTGTACCCAATAAAGGTTTTAATTCCCCGGTTGACACAAGGGAATAAAACGTGTTTTTGTGAGACATAAACATTCTGTTCTGTATAAACAGACGCTCCGATTTGTATCATTTGCCGAAAAAAATCGACACCGTCAATCACATGGAAGCCGCTATTCTTACAAGCTGCTTTAAAAAAAAATTTTCTTTTAGAACCCACACCTCTTACAGTTTTAAAAGTTTTGTGAATTTTGCAGAGATGTCGCACAAACTCCGAAATATGGTAGGTTACGTGGTGCCATTGCGCTCTCCGATATCACCGATCGCCACTGAAGGACGGACTTCTTGCGGCAAAAAAATTTCTACCTTCTGGAGGAAGAGCATCAAAGAGTGAAAACTGTACCATCTTAGAGTTCAAGATGTGATTAATATACAATCATAAACTAAGCTTCTTCGCAGCGATCTCCGATATGATTAGGGCTGATTGCATTTAAATTTTTCGCTTTTCAAGAAAAATTAATTAATTTTTACCTGAAGCAGATCACCCACACAGTTGAAATTTTGCCACAAAAAGTTTCAATTCTTGTTTACTGCACACTGTAAAAATCATGGTTTTCCGAAACGAACAGACTGGATCGACCACTGGTCGATATCGCACCGACGTCATGGGAGCGACGAAATTCGACGTTCATAAAAATGACTATAACTCGGTAAGTTTTCCACAATTTTAAAAAGCCGATGGCTTTTTAGAAACAACAATAAAAGGTATTGCATACGGTGTGAAAATCGGTTTTCAAAAACTAGATCTTCATACGGGGCGGAGGCCTTCGATTTTTGAGCGAAAAAATTGAAGTGATTTTGTATAAACAATTATATCCCGGTAAGTTTTTCGAATTTTAAAAGATTTAATAGCGTTTTGAAAACTAGAGGAAATGCGCTTTCGAACCATATAGAAATTAGTTTTGAACAGGTAGGTCTTCATAGAGGGCGGTGGGGGTTCGAATTCTGGTCCATTGTTGCAGAAATACGTGCCAAAAACCGAACCCCCCCCCGCCCCCTATGAAGACCTCCCTGTTGAAAAACGATTTATGCATGGTCACTTAGCATATTTCCTCTATTTTTTAAAAAAGCAAT